>JAOBRD020819405.1:0-13339 GCA_027575215.2 Hydrozoanthus sils
GGAAGGGGGGATATGGGAAGAATTTGAAAAAAGAAATTGGCAGGGCCGGCCACCCCAGACTGAGAAATAATTCTTCCACTCCCCCCCATCGCCCCCTGAGATCAATTGGTTCGCCACTTGTCGCGTTCTGGAACAAGAGCCCTGCAGTTGTACTACACAAGATTTGACGCAAAATCCCTTGCCGGCAGAATGTTCTGTATCTATCACTTTTGTGAACCTCAAGCTGTTGAGTATATCGGCTGTGTATTGACAAAACAGTTTTCAATTCTTAAACAGTCTACTGGCACAGTACCTAAATTAATCGATTGCAGAAACAAGTCCCCTTGTTTTAGTTAAAAATCAGTTGACCAGGGTTTTAAGCCAGTTTGACAGCGCACGCGTTTAAAAAATTGGACAAGCGTCGTAAAGGTATAACTACTGACCCGGATATCGTCTCTCTCCCAAGTCCAATTTTCTTGCATCCAGCGGTGCAATCGGACCAAACGAGCGGGGAGGGGGGGGGGGGCGTGTTCCCCCGGGAAATTTTGAAAATCAGGTTGGCTGAGGCTGAAATGTAGGCCGCCTAGATCAACTTAAAACGTGGTTGGTATTCAATCTTTTGAACTTCAAAATCGATTTGTTTGGTTGTGTAACCTCTTTACAATTTTTTAATTAATTAAAAATTTAATTAATTTAAATTTTATTACACCGAAACAGTGAATCAGAAGACAACTAAATTGTACGTGTTTTTTTCCTTACACTTTTTTACACCACTTGTTATTAACTGCAGTTAGGTGCACGTAGAGAGTGTGGCGTCTTCGAATCGATGCCCCCTCCCCCCCCCCATCCCTACGGGGGGACAAATTTTTTGCCCTATTTTGATTGAAAGTACAATACACTGACTTCAAACTTTATTTTGTCATGTATATCGAAACAAAAGTGATATATAGGCGAGTTGAAAAATTTCCGAGTTACACCGATTAAATTAAGTGTAGTGCTAAGGTGTAGTGTTTTCATTAATTTGTTATGATTTTTGGTCTGGGTTTAAGTTTGCCTTTTGAAACTCTTATACTATCAGTTATAAACTCGTCCTGCAGCAGACTTGCCAGTGTTTACGTACGTTATATTTTCATGATATGAAATGCTCTGTCCGTATATTGCGGAGACATGCCTTTAAAACGAACAGGGCTTATGAAAGAAAATTATTAGTGTCTTCCGTTAAAATGGAACTTTATTTTTGCACAGATTTTATTATTTTATTGCATTATACAAACAGATTATGTGATGATTTTATTTCGGTCATAACTGTAACTGTTATTGCATGTGACATAACAAGAGGTATTCCATATATCTCTACTTCCACAAACTTGTTTCCAGGGCTTTTTCCCTTCAGTTTTTCCAGGGAATTCGAAAACCCTGGGAAGAACGTGTTTTCATTGAGTTTCCAGTCGGAAAAAGAAAAACAACTGTAATTCGATATTATCTTTTGTCGCATCAAAGAAATTTACATGCTCCTACCTCATTCAATGAAATAGTGATATTTTCCAAAAACCCGATACTATAATTATACCCATCAGAAACCGTGTTGGCAGAAATTGAAGAACAACAAAGTCTTTCTTAATTAGATTTGCAACAACGAGTCATTAGTATGGCCTGTGTTTAATCCAAGTAAAATGTTTTCGGGCGTGCGCTTTCGCCTTGACACCGATCGACTTCGTATCACGGCTCAGGAATAAACAGGCTGGTGCTTTCAGATGATAGCAGAAAACTTTGAGACATTCTAACTTGTTCTGATCAAATTTTGATGCTTGAGTCATTTGACGTTTTATTCCTTGTAGGGCAAAGCAAAACATAACCTATTTTAAAACACAAAACTCGTACAATAGTAACAGCTGGTACCAGCGCAGTTAGTGTGTGAGATTTGAAAAACAAATAATTATTTGTGCACAAGGAATGGTATAATTGTTTTCTAGGCATTATCTGATGAACAGTTGTGGTATAATTATTCTGTTATAACCGCTGCTTAAAAGACGTAATGAAGTTAAAACACTCTCGTTGCATCACTTTTAGCCAACTGAAGCGATGTATACGTAATTATGCTAATTATCCTGCCGTAGCAAACTACACATCTCTATCTAATCAGGCGAAAGTTTTTTTTATTCACTGTCCTATATTGACATCTCCACTTTCGACAACCTTCCCAGGCGGGTTCTTGTACTTCTTACAGCAATATAATGTTCTGTTTCAAGGTAAAAAGCAAAAATACAGGCCTCGAAACACGTGTTTCTCTAGTGGGGGGGAGGGTGTAGAGAGCGTCTTTTAAAACAATGCAGTACAATGCCCTCGAGTTAGCTGCCAATGAAAGTTTCAATTAGCTGGATTGTTATCAACAGTGCTATTTGTTTTCTATAGATCTGAGGATGTTAAGTTTAAAGATGAGTTCGTATACATTATGTTCTAGGCGGGGTATATCTTATTTGGGATATAAATGAAATGTATTTTTGTTATGAGCCAATTTTAGCAAGGTTCTTGTCTATGGGTGTGTCTGGCATGCCATAGTCACCGCTGGTCTCGTTTTCACTTCAGCTGCTTGTCGATCGGGCTGTTTACACAAACTGATATACTCGCTCGTAACGTTGAATCACGCCACGTACCGCCACCTTCTGAGATAAGAGGTTACTTTGTTATGCTGCGGCAAACTTTGCAACTAAACACATTTTTAGGTGCGGCGAAATACAGACTCACAATACAGCCTTACAGGTTAATTTACACAGTTTTGTCTGGCTAACAGGCATAATCAGTTGGTTTACACCATCGCCACCTGTCGAGGGAAAAAACTCGCTTGTTGTAAGTGATACGTGTCTTCGAGATGCGATCAAACGCTCTTTTTTCCTTCTTTCAATCGCACAAATTTCGCCACTTCAGGGCGGAAGGGGGACGAAACTGCGCTAGAGATAATAGCAATTAAACTGAAGTCAGTTTGAAGAAGGGTATCGCCTGCTCAGCGTGGTACATCACCTCGTGCACTTGAATACTGATATAATGCACAGAAAGTTGTACATGACGTTTTTCAGATTTCATCAGCTAGAAAGCGCAAGCAACTTTGTCAAGTTGCAAACGAAACAATACCCCACCTCGTGGCCACCTATAATGCTTTCAGCAATACTCCGAGGATGTATTTGTGTAAGACGTGCCGCCGTTTCGAAACAATATTGGTTCGCGAGAAAAAACACTTAGTTTAAGTTTCTTCTAAAGTTGTATTGAGCGGAGTATTGTGCGTGCAAACAAAGACTAAAGTAGAAACGCGGAATTGTAGTTCTTTGCTTGCCACTTAAAATTGTTAAGGGTGTGTGCTTGCAACAAAATTCTACTGTCACATCCTCCTCCGCCTAAACGACTACAGCTTTTAGCTGAATAGTCAATACACCGAAATTTGTCAACAACATATTAATATTGCTCGGGGCTCTTCATTGTGGCCGTTTCGCAGCCCTAGCACGCACAGCGTGTACATGATTCCCTCGATTGAATTTAGAATCAATAAGACGCCTGAATTCCACGGACTCTTGTTCTTTAATCTAGAAACTCTTCTTATTAGTCCAAAGGTACTACATCGTCGAAAACAGTGAAGTTTTCTTTTAGTAATCCTATTGTGTCGGCGTATCTGTTTTCAATGCAAAACACTTACTGAAAAACAGATTAGGTAATTTGGACATAAAGCTCACCGGACACTTCGGAGCTATGGCCGAATAATTCACGAGAAGCCGGTTTCTAGTATATTTTATATTTTGGCTTTGCACGTTTTGATGAACTAAAATGGTTAAAGGGCCAAACTTGCGAAAAGGTCGATACTCTATCTCCTCTGTAGAGAAAACGAAAGATTTTTGCAAACAGATTAAGTAATGCTCGTACTCTAAAATGTGCAAAGCTTATTCTGTTTTGTAGTAACTATTTCCGGATATTTCCCCACACTTCAGGAATTAATTAGTGAAACTGAAAATAGTACTAGTGTTTGTACCTGACCTGCTGGAACTGTTTAGTATTTTAGAAATATGCGAAATGTGTCAAGAGGTTCTCGTTGCCCTTGTTTGCTTTTTCAATCCAAATTTATCAGTCAGAATTAAGAAAGAGGGGGGCGCCGTTTACGCTTTAATTTAGCTTTTTCTAGAAACGTTCGTATAACACGCTCTTACTACGAATCTATGAATGGTCGACGGCAAACCACTATAAACTGTCACCAGTGAAAAATTCTTGCGTTGTAAAATAAGCAATGAGAATTTAGCTTTTGATCAACTTTATTCTGCCCTCTTTGCCACCTCGAGACAAGCCACGTGTGTTTGTTTTATCAATTTATGCAACTTCCGTAAACCGTGGCGCTACCAAGTCAAACTATGTGTACTCGTATATATATTTCCTTTTTTAAGTAACACTAACCCGAAATTTAGTTGAAAAACAATGGAAACAATAATGTAGTCGGCTACTTTGCAAGAAATGAGGGAAGATATACTACAGGAGTGGTTTTTACTGTCGGAGAAAGAGCATGTATAATAAATGACAGAATCATTGAGGGAGGCTAAGTAAAAATAAAAACTACAAATTTCTAATATCAAAGGGTTTAAGCTGAAGACTGGAATCGTTCAACGAAAAAAAATTAAATTAGTCGGTGAATAATTGAAATACCTGCTGTGGCTCGGAATTATAAAAGATAGAATTGAGCAAATCGCTCTCGTCTTAAAAATACTTTAGCGATTTAGTCTGTTGTTAGCGACAATCCAGTCCTATTTAAGACGGAAAGAAGTTACCGTTGTTCCGAAGAGAAAGCTTTTTATACTCAAACAACAGGATCCGAGCAGGAACCATTCAGGCTAAGTATCTAAAGTGCCTCGTGCTTTACTAGCCAATCACGTTTCTCATCACCGAGTGACAGCTGGCCCTATTCTTTTCCGCGGGAAAACAACCCATACGTATCGTTTTAGAAACGATCACACAAGCTATGATTTAAAAATGTTTTTTTGGTTTTTGCTATCCAGGTTTTCTTCGTATATTTCACTAGCTTTCTCCACATCGATTAGAGTGCAATTTATTTTCCACGAAGCGATTGTGAGTGATAAAAGCAACTAATTTTCTGTAAATCATAACATGTTAATGAGTATTTGCATATTCAATTATATGTAAGAAAATTGAAACACGGTGAAAGAAATAGCTCGTGAGCTTAGTTTCCAGAAAATTTTCTAGAGACCGAAATGCTTAATTTCTATCATGAACAGTTTAGAGTTCAAAACTAAACTATTTGTTTATTTAAAATGTGGATTTGTTGGGGATGGTGGTTTCGATTTGCAATTTTAAACAAGTCCCTTGTTGATGCTTTCTGATAATTCACTGATGAATGAAAGTGGAGGGCGTGTGGCATCTTCAAACCACACTACTAAAATTAAAAGTACGTTCCGGGTCATGCAAAGGTTTTTACCTAACTAAAAACCCAAGCTTATTAGTAGGGACAATCTGTTTGTTGAAACTTTCCAATTTATTTATATCCTTTTTTCGCGGAATCGAAGAATAAACATTTCACAAGTGTATTTTCAAAATAATAAAATTATCACCAGATAGCGAAATTGTTTGTTGAGGTTATTTGACCACGTAACTGATTGAAGTCTAAATTCTCATCTTTGTGGTTGTGTTTAGGGTGATCAGTTTAGCCAATCAGAGCGCTGCAATTTACATGTGATGTAATTAGAATGCTTACTCCACCGCAAGATTGTGTTGTTGGTTTGCGAGAGCGGCAGGATTAATGTGTCGGTCACTTCTTGGGCTACTGTTTTTACGCTGTACCAGCCGTAGATAGAATGAAACACGTCGATGTTAAAGGGTACTAAATAAACGTTTTTATTTCGTGCTTAATACAGCCTAACACTGAAAGAGATGGCCTCGCAGGGTTCCCAAAGACCAAGACGAAATGCTTCGCCTGCATCAAGCTCGAAACCTCAACCAATGCGAGCCACTTTACCCTTTTCCCTACTACGGAATCCAAGTCCAACTCGTACAAAAAAACCAAGTCCGTCTTCTTCGCCAGTTCATGGGGTAGAAAATGGCTTCAAAGCACGAAGAAGTTCGCCTGAAACACGTGCGTCTCCAGAACATCGACGAAGTCCAACTTCACCATCTTCTCTAAGCTCTAAAGGTAAATTCCGTCTTGTTGTCGAATAAAAAACATCCTTAGTGTTTGCATAGATTTTCTGAAAAAAGGATTTTATAGATGTTGGAAATGAATTGTTTAACTGCTTCTGTCAAGGGATGATTATAGCTCTAGTCCTTCCAGCTTTCAACTATTTTCAGTTTGTCAAGTGAAGTAGGAAAAAAATTTCTTACAAATTTAGCTTTACCGATGTTTTTGTCTTCGTTGTGTTGTTATGTAATTTTGAATAACCTTTCTTATCCAACCTTTTCCCCCTATCTTTTTACAGCTGTCAGACCAAAAGAACTCAAAGCGAGTTCTGTTGCGGGTATGAGAAGAACATCGTCGCTTGACGCCATTTCGGGCAACTATCTCAGTTGTCAGTGGCCGCGAGATGTTGGCAACTATGGCGTGAGCGTATGCCACAAATCCACTCAAGTAAGTTAGACTCGACTCGATAAATTACAAGTTTTACCTCAAAAGATTAAAGATTGGATAAATCTAGTGCATTATATATTTTTTAAGTTTTGTATTGTTCAAATTTTGCCTTTGTGGCGTGGATTTCACGGGCACAGTCATATTTTTTAATTAAAGAAAGGCCTCCTGCCATGAGAAAATACAAACCAGTGTTTGTGCTTGATGCCTTTGTAACCTGTAGGATATTCGTGAATTAAGCTGTTGGTTAGAATCTTCAATCATTTGAGAGTTACCTTGCCTCAATTCGCTCCGTAATTTATTCAATAACAAGAAAATTTGTGCGATACATTGTCTATATTGTTTAATCCACAACTTTGTTCAAGACCTTTGCTCCTGTAGTAAAATATTCTGGTTTTAAGAAAACGACTACCGTTCTTTTCGCTCTCTCTGAAACTACGAGAAACAAAAGATAGCTACTAAGATTGTGCCTTGTGTCAAAGGTACTCTGATAGATGAAATGAACGGATTTTGAACAAGTACGATATTTTTGTCAAGATCATCAACTTTATCTGGAGTCCAGTAAAGGCCTCAAGGCCAAAGGGACGTCGAGTGTTTTTGGTCACGTTTCTTTAGCACAAATGGTTTACGACACTTTTGTTATTTTAATATTGCAGCAGGATGTAATTTACCTTTCCAGTTCATAAGCTGTATTTATAAAATCGTAAAATGATAGGGACTGAAAAGGCTACGATTTTTATTGTGTCCATTTCCAAAATCTTTTTTTAAAATGCAAATGTTCATGAATGGTTCTTCCCCCCCCCCTCCCTATGTGTCAAGCATCTTCACACTTTTTGCATAATCTTGTGAGAACCATATTTTTTATTGCAAAACATGTGTAGATGTTGGAGTTGGATTCATATGCAACTTGAAACAAAGTATCAGCAAAAGTTTTGCTTGATGCATGTCACTGTTGTTATTAATTTATTCAAAGTTATTCTTTTTCTCAACACTTTCATTTCAGATTGTTTTTAACTTTTATTTTCAGGCAATTTGAGCATTACTGTACTTTTTGATTTTTTTACAAATATCTAAATGTACATAGTTTTCCATTTGATATCTTCAAAACAATTTGTATTAGGGTATTTCAGTAACTGCACAGTTCCATACTTGACGCAATCATTAGACTACAATTCTAAAATCTTAATTAGTTCATTTATGGGGGGTGGGCGCCCATGCGGGGGTCGTAATTGGATGCGTAAAATTTGTTCTCATCACAGCATTTCGTAACTAACTCGGATCTTTTGTTGAGTAATGTGTTTTTTTTGGCCTTGAGAATGTGTAATATTTCCATTAGACAAAGATTGCAACTGGATTGACTTCCTTTGTTTACATGTATACAGTGTTGTGGTTGATGTTGTTGTCCTCAAGTTCCCAAAAAGTTTGGATAGAGCTATATTGTATTTGTGACAGTGTGCACCATCTCAGAAAGAAAATTTTTGCCTGTTTAATCTCCTTCTGAACTTTGTTCGGTCATGCAAATGTAGACTTTTGCTGCTTGTACGACAGGAACCACTGAACGGATATTTGTTTTTTCTTATATGCAGTTGCATCTTTCGGGGCTGTGCTGCTTTAGGGTTGAGAATCTTTTTATTGTGTTATTTGATTATCCTTGTCGTGTTAGACATGTAACTGTAGCTAACTTTTGTGTTGTTCCTGTTAAATAACTTGTGAAATGGATGGTCACATAGGACGTACCTGTCAATTAATCTTAATAAAGTACCTAGTAGTTTAAATCTGATGTTAGAAGTTAGATTAGAACTGTTTTCTAACAGTGCAAGTCTTTTGGTTCAATCCCCCCCTACAGCTGGCCCATACTTTAAGATTTTTCTCCTGTGTTTTTGGCAGACTCCAGCATCCTGGGATGAGGTATTAGAAAGTGAAGATTCTTGGAGAGCAAGACACAAAAGATCGAACTCCTGGGGAAGTGCGGAACATTGGAAAGAGGTAAATGTCAATAAATTAAATTATTTTGCTTGATTTAACTTGCACACAGTATTTTATTGACAGAAAAGATGCATATTTACCCTTATCCTGTTATGTTTTAAAATCAAAGTCATAAAATCAGAACAAAATTACAAACCTTTGAATTTGTTGAAGCAATTGACATTATCAGAATCTACTTGTGAAGAAAAAAAAAGGGAAGTGTCACTTTGTATTATTTCAAGCAGTGGTTTAAGAGTTAGAAAATTTTTGGTGTATGGGAAACTATTTTTAGCAGGACAAAGGTTAAATGTAAACCCATGGTCTCATAAGAATATGCTTTAAGAGTAATATTTGAAAACTAACTTTGTATAGGTAATCGCATGGGGCCGCGTAAAATTAAGGATACACTTCAAGTGTTTTCAACTTTTTCCAAAATTTGGGGAAAATCGAAAACACAAGTGATATTAATCCTAAATTTTACGAGGAACCAGGCAATTACATGTTTATGACATCGAGGGCAAAATTCTCCATTTTATGCAGGATCCCACTAGAAAGCATTGCATAACTTAACTCATTTATCCCAAGTTTCTTCAAAAACTGCTAGAGATGATATAAAATCTTTGTAACCTCTGAAAACATTCGGAAATCGTTGGAAGAGGTTTGAAATCATTTCTAAGGCATTTTTATGATTTTAAAAAAATTCGGAAAATCTTCGGAGGTGTTCAAAAACGTTCAGAAATCTTTGGAAAATGTTGCTAAGGCATTTTTGGGACTTTTTAAAATTTTCAGAAAATCTTCAGAAATTTTCAGAAATGTAGCAGCAACCGATCAGCGCTAAGTAATTTTGCCCTGAATTAAGAAAAAATGTCCCCACTGTTATCCAATCAGCTCGAAGTAATTTTTGCCTTTTATGTTATAAAAGAGTAAACAATATTCTCACTTCAGGCATCTGATAGAGTGCGATAAAAAGTAATAAATTGGTGAGAAAGGAAATTTATGCCATAATTAATTATATAATTTATTTTTCTCAACTTTTTAAATCTTGTTTTACTAGGATTCTAAGAAAGAAAACCTCTTTAATTGTGTTTTTCTTGTGAGATGTCATTCATAATAATTTAACCCTTTTATGTCATTCACAGGTTTTTTAGATGATCACCTACCAAATTACACTATGAACAAAAACATCAATTTGTCAACCATGTGGAATTTACCAGTGGCAAATTTTTCTACTCTGTCTTTGGCAGTCAAGTTTAGAGGAATTGTTTTATAATTGTTTTTTTTAAGGAAACCGTTTTAAAACTAAATGCAGATGGGAATTTTTTCAGAAGAGTCTTACTTGTGTATTTTTTTATGAGTTGTGCGATTTTTTCTAAATTGTGCAGTCGGATGTATTTTGAGGTCCATTGTACAAAATTGCACTAAAACTTAATTATACCAGATACCCTATTACTATTAAGAAGAAATAATTGGTTTTAGATCAAACAGTTTCTTACTGTTTTATGTCCCTATTTCATTTCTACTTTTTCAGAAACTAAAACAGAATTTGCATCGCACCAAACAAGGTAGTAAGGTATATTCACAAGTCCATGGTCGCCAATCTCCTGTCCATGGTGACCACTCTGCCATTCATTATACACAGTCGCGAGCAGCACAGTCAAGTGCAATACCTATTCCAGTGTTACCAAGACCAGCTGAAGGAGGTCATCAGAGGCGAAGTGTTGAAGGTTTAAACACAGAAATTGAAAGACTAGTTTTGACAAAAGTGGGTGAAGAGTCTCATCTCGACAGAGTGAGTGGGTTTCTTCAGTTGCCATTAGGTGGTGATCACTTTCTTTGGAATCCTTGTGTGCTGCTGCCAGAACAAGTGAGATGGCTAATTTTCTAACTTGCTTTTACTAATACTAACAAAAGTTGCTAATTTAACTACTTTTCTTGTCCAAAATTGATTGGAATTCAGTGTTTTTGTAGTTGAAGATTGAAAGATTACCTGTTTGAAAACTATTTTGTGTTTAAAGTGCATATGAAGTAAAAAAAATATATTGCTTCAGTGGATAGAACTTGCTAAATAAGTAACAGCAATGAAGAAAAACCTTTTATGTATCTTGAAATATTAACTCTTAAAGTTTTCACATGATGGTGTCATGACTGGTTCCTGTCCAATAAATTTGCTTTTTTTAAAAATCTGCTACCAATCCATAACCTTTGAATGAATTTGAGCCAATCTTGGACTGCTTGCCTATCTACCTTGAGATACATCATCAGCCCAGTTTTGGCTTAAATACATCCAAAGGTTATGGATGTATGTTATAAATGCAAATTCTCAAAATACCTAAAAGATTTCAACAAAGTTTTGCACTTCATGGGCACTTAAAATTTGTTCCTTAACCCTTTCAGCCGAGACCAGTTTATCAACATCGAACTTCTTCTTACATAACACATACAAAATAAGTCATTTGGTAATGAGAAAATGGAAATTGATCAAACAAGGTGAAATTTTGAATATGAAAAACAAAATTCTCCCAAGCTGGTTATACAAAAAGTATGGGCCCTAGTTGAGAGGATTTACCAACACAACATTTGTTGTGTTTGGGGCTGAAAGGGTTAAATAGTATGAGGAAAACTCTTTACATTTACTAGTTAACTAATTTAAACTCTTGGTTTCGAAACATAAAATTTAAAATTATACTAAAATTGAGAATTTTTAACAGTATAAGAGTTTTTGCTTCATTTTCAAGTTAACAAAGTTTTAATCTGTCTCAATACCTCTACTAAGATTATTATGATTTTACAGTTGACATTTTTGAATAAGTATAAAAAGTATAAAGCTTTATTTTCTTGAATAGCTTGAGTTGCTTGGTAAAATTAATGTTATTTAATAATTCCATCGAATCAATTATAATTAATTTAAGGAAATGTTGCCTTTACTTTGCAATCTCTCTCTGTATAGGGCTGAAAATATTCTCACAATTATTTTTCTTAAAACTTAATATTTAAAAGTAAACATATTTTGAAAACCACAAATATCATACTCATATTGTGTGTAACAGGTTTTAATTTCCTAGTACCTTGACTTGCTGTTTATTTAATTAGAGAAACAGGGAAAAACAAGTTTAATTCCAGTGGCACTTAAACATTAAAGTGCATTATTATGAAGTGAAAATTTTTATTGCTTCAGTGGATAGACCTTGGTAAATGAGCAATAGTGGTGAAGAAACTTTGTTTCAATTTTTTACAAATCTAAACACTTTTTACAGATCTTAACACTTAAAGTTTTCAACTGATGATGTCATGAGTGGTTCTGGCAAATTTGCGTTTTTTAAAAATCGGCTGCCAATCCATAACATATGAATGAATTTGAGCCAAACTTGAACTGAATGTCTGTATTTCTCAAGATACATCACCAGCCCAATTTTGGCTTAAATACACCCAAAGGTTATGGATTTGCAGCAGATTTTTGAAGAATGCAAATTCGTCAGAACCACTCATGATGTCATCAGTTGAAAACAGTAAGTGTTGATATCTCAAGATACATAAAAGATTTCAACAAAGTTTCTTCACTGCTATTGCTCATTTAGCAACTAGGTCTATCCACTGAAGTAAAACATTTTTTCACTTCATATGCACTTTAAAGACTATTGTAAAATAACTTTCGTTGATGATGGAATTTTTTCTCAGGTTTTTAAGAGCTGCCCTGCCTATGAAAGAAATAACCAAATAAGTTTCCTTACCCTTTTATCTAATTGCTTGCTAATTACTTTCAAAACATCAGTGTTTATTATTGTGTGGCTATTTTCAAATGCAGTACTTATTGCAGCTAATAACCTATTAATAAAAATCAGACTAATTTTCATGCTTACATCACTTGTCTAATGAATAACATTTATTTATGATAGTCACTCTTGTTTATATTCTTAACAGTTTGTAAGTTAAATTATTCACTAATTCTTCAGTTAACCATTCTACAGGAAGCACTTTATTTTGATTATATATTCATAGAAGTTGTACTTTAAATGTAGTTAGTTTAGTGTCTCTATTTCTTGGACCATAAAATGAGGGACTTGCTCGAGTTGATGTGAAAAGCTCAATTGAACAAAGTGAGAGTTTTACTTTAGCAGTGGAAGCAAAAAATTATTGGGAGAACACAGTGGAGATTGTAACAATTCATAAAGATGAGCAAAATAATTATCAGTTTGATTGAATCTGTGACTAAATTTTTTGTTGACTTGCCCAGTGGCTATCAACAACTTTGATTTTACTAGCCAAAACCAATTTTCTACTGGCCAGGTTTCTTTCCACTATAAAAATGCCAGAAGTTTTCACTGGCCATTTTGGCTAATGAAAGTCCAAAACCAACTAGTCAAAACTGCATTTCTGCTAGCCTGTAGTTAGTTTAGTTAGCTACTGCTAGTCTTGAACCTTGTGCTTATCTCATTAATATGAAATTCCTGTTCAAAAGTTGTTGTTAATCAGAAAATTGAAGGGTCTAGTGCAAAAATGACGTAAGAGACTTTTGATGAAGTTCTCAATTCTCCCTACATTATTCCTATTATCTCATGATAACCATTGGGAGAACTTAGTGTTTCATACAAAGTCACGTTGTTTTTGCACTAGGCCCTTCAATTTAAGGGTCTAGTGCAAAAATGACATAAGTGACTATATGAAATGCTAAATTCTCCCAAGAGTTATGAAAAATAATAAGGGTAATGTAAGGAGAATTGACACTTCATCAAACATCACTTATGTCGTTTTTGCACTAGATCCTTCAGTTATTGGAGGAGCCAATCCCGCCCC
>JAOBRD020819513.1:0-13338 GCA_027575215.2 Hydrozoanthus sils
GGGGTGCTCCAGCGCCCCATCCTGTCGTGTTTTTTTTTGCACTCGCTCCAATTTTCGCTCGGCCAAAATAGAAAATCTCGCCAAAACTTGCTAGCTACAGATTACTCCGCTGGATAATGGTTTTAATTTCAGATGGAATAATAAAAGAACTGGGACATGTTTGGCAGCAACAATTACAATGCTTTTCACTATTTTGCATAAACGGCCGTTGTAAGCCCCGGTCCCACGATGGAAATAACTGTGGACGTCCCCACCCTACCCCCCCACCACTACCACCACCATTTTTCAAATAAGATAGAGTAAAAGAATTGACCCTCCCTCTGACAAGGGGAAAACATTTTTGATCCTCCCTTTGTTCGAGATGGAAAGAATGTGACCCTGCCCCTCTTAATAACTATGCCTTTCATAAATAATGTATTACCGTAATTAGGGACACAAGATTTTAGTACAAGAAGTCCGTACTTTGATAATAATGCGGTAGTTAAATCTAACCGACAAAAGAAGTCGCTACTTCCACTAATCATCAAATGATACACCGCCGTGAAAAATACTTTGAATGGATACCTTATCCTAAAACACGGTCAAGGAGTCGCTTTTTCAACAAAGTGTATGATTCTTTTTATAGTTTTCTATGTTGAAAAAAGTCAGTTTTATTGTGGAAATGCAAAGCATTTTCGTCAAAAGTTTCACAGCAAAGCGAAAAACAATACTCTGTCTACAAAACATGGAAACAATGAAACAGCAACAGCACGTCGGGGGTACTAAAGACCCATCAACTGCCAGATACTTACTCCAAGAAGACCGGATTTGTAAGCCAAACGATTAATCACCGCAAAAGCTAAAATTTCAAGGATTGAAAAAATACTTAAAAATGCAGAAACAAGAAAGGCTGAGCTACAGGCGAATTTGGAATCCGGCATTCATGTAAGTGGGCGCCTTAAAACGGGGCATGCAGCCGCAAGGAAAAAACCCCGAGCGCAAGAATGGACATCAGAACTGCTGAAAATTGTAGTACCAGGAGTCGATGACAAGGCCAAAGAGAGTGTTATGAATAAAACGAGAATTGAAAGGTTCGGAAAGCGCCAAATGAGATGGTTAGTTAGAGGCACTATTAACCATTCAAAGAAATAACTTGTGTGATAGTGCACTGAATTATCTAATAAGCGTAGTGGAAAAAAGTAATGATGGTCATGATGAAAGTGATAACGGTAATGATGATGGTCATGATGATGATGGTAACGATGACAATGATGGTGACGATGACGATGAAGATTATGATGACACGAGTAATGTTCCCCTAGTCCTTCATGATGAGATGGAAAACTTAGTCGAGGTGGAAGGGAGTCCTTCGGGAGCGGACTCCGAGCCATCCGAAGTGGACCATGTAGGGAGTGTTCTGCCATTTCTAGACCATGCAATGTGTCCGAGTCTGATAATGAAAAAAAATCACATCCACATTTTGGATAGTCAGGTTCAACAATTACTATGTTTTAAATTATATTTTCTTCAATATTTGATTGTATTTTGGGACTTACAGTCAAAAGACATGAAGCGTGCCCCCTAGAGCTGATTATTCAGTTCATTATACCATTATTGATTTTATCAATGAATTCAAGAATGCAGTTTTGATCCATTATTCAAAATTAAAACGTTTATTTGAAATTTTCGGACTTTGGTAAAACTTGTGTTTATTGTAAGCTGTTATTTGATTGATTCTAAATTTTAAATAATTACAAAATGCATTCTTTAATTCAATAATGAAATCAACAATCGAATAATGAATTGAATAATCAGTTCTATAGGGGGGAATGCTTCATGTCTTGCGACTATAAGATATATTAAAAAAATCATACAAATATTTAGCAAATACCTGGAACTATAGCGATAGGTTTGTAACGTTTTAAATGCCCGAGTCGAACTGATAAACACTGACAACAATAAAACATTGTATTTTAAGGCATCACGGACCAGATGCCAGAGGACTGGCTTTATTAAATGTTGGAATATTTTGATAATAAAGAATATAACAAAATAACACTGTATGGTCAATTGGATTGCTATATATGTAAATTTGGTTTTCCTGGTCGCCACAAATTTTGCGTTCGATCAATAACACAAAACATTTTTTTGGTGAAAAAAAAATGACCCTCCCCCAACAAGGATTTAAAAAAATTGACCCTCCCTTTAAGAAGGTGAAAAAAATATATGACCCTCTCCCAAATACCGTAGCCCTTCCCCTCCCTCCCCTCCCCCCGTTAATTGATGTCTGCTCCCTTAATACCCAAGGCCAAAGGTAATATTACAAGTTCTATCAGTTTAAGCTTCAGTACGTTGACAACAAGTTTAACTTATGAAACTATAGTCATACAATGGGCTAGATCAATTAATAGCATTGTGACAAAAAAATAGCCTTGTTTAAATAGCTTTTTTAGTCTAGTAACACAAAAATGGGCCGGTACCTAATCGACATTCGAAAAACTTTACAAATGGGTGGGCGTCGAGGCTCGCAACAATGGCAGTAAATTAAAACGAAGAGACAAAAGTTTCGAGCTAACACCGCGTCGCAAGTTTTTAGCTTAGTTTTGTGAGAACGAGAACAATGCATTTTTGTTTGTAAATTTGTTTGTTTTCAATTTAGAACGTGAGAGCAATCTGTCCAAGAAACTTTACTTTTGAATGGATCACAAGAGGGAACAGGTTCTGTATTAAATACGAGAAACAACGACATTAATTTATCGAAAGGCTCTATGAGCAGTAGTCGTTCAAGTTCTTCAAAAGACTAAATGAGCGGTAGTTTTCGATTTTCTTAAATAACGATTTTTGTTATAACGTTTTACATGGTCGCCCTTTTTTGTGTGTGCATACTATATATACTCGCATTCTTCATTTCTCGCCACCCTTAGCAGTTAGATCGCTGCCACGACCACCCTCCAGCTCAAGATATTCGAAAATGAGCGGTAGTTTTCAATTTTATAAATAGTTAGAACAGTCTTTATTCCCGAAGATTATGGTTTCTCGCGTTATTTCAGAAAACTGAAAACTACCGTTCATTTAGTCTTTTGAAAACCTTGGGCGGGAGGACGGCCGTGACAGTAACTATCCGCTAGGTGTGACAAGAATGGGGAGTTTATGGCCTGCACAGGCAACAATACTAAACGTTATACCAAAAATCGAAATCACTTTTCGATTCTAAATAAAGGTAGAAAAGTCTTTATTCTCAGACTATGTTTTCTTGCGTTATTTAAAAAATTGAAAACTACCGCTCATTTAGTCTTTTGATGACCTTGAGGGGCTACCGCTCATATAGCCGCTTCGTTAATTTATAGTGCATCAAGATTGCCTGTCGGAACAAATTTGATATGGGAGGGCGGGGGTTGGGTGCGAGCCAAAGATAGCGTTGTCTGAAAATTTGAAACTCATCGAGTCATGGAAACTGCGAACGAGAAAGTTACTGAGGAAGACTGTAGCTTTTTCGTCAACCCTTGCTGCTGATCAAGGACGACAGGCCCATTATGGCGTAATCAAAACTCAACACGTTACATGACGTCAATCTTCCTTAATAGACCTTATGCGTGATGACATCACAATAGCAATCCTACAGGGATTAGTGGCGATACTTAGTTGTTACGTGCAACGTTATGAACATGGAAGAACAGACCTTACCAACTGTTGAACAGTAAAAACACCTATAACCTATAATAGATCCAAAACTCATGCGATCTCACATAGCATATTACCAAGCCTCACTTTGACGCACTTGTGACGTAATCGTGCGCAAATACTATTCGATTGAATTGGTGTTCTAAAATTGCGGCGAAGTTTGTTTTCGTATATCGTAAAAAAAAAACCGCGTTTGAATCTTTAATGGTTCTCGAGATATCAACAATTAAATGTTTTCAACTGATGACGTCACAAGTGTAACAGTAAAATTTGCTGCCAACCATGACCTTTGGATGAATTTGAGCCAATCTTGAACCGACGATCTTTCTACCTCAATACATCATCAGTCCAAGTTTGGCTTAAACGCATCCAAAGGTCATGGATTGGCAGAGATTTTTTAAAAAAGTTGCAAATTTGTCTGCCACACTTGTGACGTCATCAGTAACATTGAAAGTTAGTATCTCGGGAACCATAAAAGATTTTGACCTTTTTTTCACCGCTATACCTCATTTGGCAAATCTATCCACCGAGGTAATGAATGTTGGTTTCTCAAGCACTTTAAGGCAAAATAAAGATTGAACAAAACAAAACGCACACGCATAGAAGATTGTAACAGCACTTTAATAATTAGATAATGAATTTCTACAACTCGGACGCCTCGCAAGTTCCATTAAAGATGATGTGAAGACGTTGAAAGGTCTAGTGGAATTCCATGAAACACATGATACATACCTGCAAAGAACAAAGTTTAAAACCAATCGTTTAAGGTTTAACTTCTAAACACATAATGTTCACTGCCCGACTTCCTCAACATATAAATCTTGTATTACTCCACTAAAAAAATACTTCGTCTAGTCTACAAACTTTTGAAATGGTCTCTGTTTTTCATCATGATAGACACAACGGCTTTAGGGTAACCGAGAAATTTGGCAACCAAAACCTACAACTTCGGGCTGAAGCCGTTTCCTTTACGAGTGTCCCCATCGAGTCGTTCAACAAAATTGAGTACACGATCGGGACGAGTATATCACCCTCACTGTTCCTCCACTTACTGACAACATCCAAACAACAGGAGCGTTACACAAACGGATAATCAAAACTCATCAGAATGACTTCGACAAATTTCTAAAAGTGATACCGAATCTAACGACGTATTATATAAAGTTTTCCCCATTTATATCACCCACAAGACACCACGCAGCCCATTCACACCTTGAAATACTTTCGCCACTGTACTGTCCTTACAGAGAACGTCTTCCTTATGAACAAACTTCCAATGACAAAACTCCACTGTAACAAGAAGTGGGCGCTGTGTTCGTTGACCACTCAAAGATAACACTTCAAAGTGTTGCTTACATTATACCAGCTCCTAATAGGAATTCGGCAGAACAGTGACAAAAAGCTTTCACAAAAGCGTTTTTAGGAGTTGCAAAATGAAATAAACGGGAAAAAAAACAGCGTTAGAAACCAGCCGTTTGGGCTCCATCCTCACTGTCACTATCAAAAATCTTTTTGATACACATCTTTTGAACAAGAAAACTGAAAAATGCTAAAAAGCCACACTTGCAAATTTAAAACGATATCAACGATTTTTAGAAGCAAGGGTATCCAAGGTCAAACTAGGTAAATCTCCATAAAACTTGCTTTAAAATTTTGATTTTAGTCAATGACACTAAGGATGGCCAAAGATGGAGCCGAAAGGTTTTATCGCTAATCTTTTTTCTCGTTTTTTCTCGTTTTGTAACGTCAACCTTTTTGATACGAAAATAAACAAATGTTTAAAAAGCCACAAAGGAAATTCGCCCAGTTGAAATAAAGGGGATTTTATATTCATTACCTGATTCGCCTCGCATGGTTACGCCAGCTGCTGCAAACTAAGATGGTTAATAGAAACACAAAATTAAGCCAAGATTTCATGAACGAAAGACCATGGATGACCCCCATACAATAGTTAATATACGGACTGGTTGGGAAAGCCGTCAAACCTCAAACGGGAAATGCAAGGAACGCCCAAAGATGCTTTGTTTTATGTTGAACAAACTGCGATTGTGCGCATTCTTTGTGTCTGGGGTTAGTGAGGATGTTTTGACAGACTACTTGTTAATTTGCATTTTAAAAACTTTTTGTATCTTGTGCAATAACCAGCCCCTGTATCAACTACACTCTTTTTTATAAGAACACGAGGCTGAAAATCGCCAAAACATTAAGAACATTTTAAGAACATGATGAGGCTAAGAAAACATGAAGAACATTTGCTTATGACGATAACCTACTGCAAATAATTCATGGTGTTGTTAAAAATTTGCTTTTCGTTGGGCTTCTTAACTTAAGTTCGCCGGTAACTATTTTACATCACGTTTTTTTCATTTACCAAATCGCAGTTCTTAAAGGTAAATTTCGAGACAAACTGGCAAAAAAGTCAGTACCAACTACTACACTACTATAATACACAAATGCACCACATACGGTACTATAACATGTATCATTAAGATCAGTAAAGATATAGAACATGTTTAAGAACATTTGAGGCTGAAAATATTTAAGAACGTACAGCCTCAGTCGAAAAATTCGACCTTCTTTTTAAAAAAAAGTGTATGTCAATATTGTCCCAATTATACAAGTCACGACATATCAAAATTTGCTCCACGTGCTCGACAGCTACAGACTCCAATTAAATATTTTCTGTCCCAAAAAGGCAGTATTTTTTAAACATACTTTTAGTCGAATGCTACAGAACTCCGAGTTCATTTAAAACAAACAGAAAATGGTTAACCCTATATACCACTGAACTGAAATTATTAAAAAAAACTATAAAACTTTACATAACATTCAAATCACAATGTTTGAAGGCTGCGCAATATTAATTTGGATCCGTGTCTAAAGTGTCTGCCTATGAATAAAATTGTTCACATTTACCGACGACGGTGAAACAGTTATCTCAGTGGCAAAACTTCAAACATTAAACTGCCTGATTAACTGAATATGCGCAAGTAAAATTTCTATTTCGTTCCTATATCTACACAAAGCAGCGAAGTTACGCAAAACCTCCAATGTGTTTTGAAATATACCCGGGTTAACCTGTTACTCACCGCCTGCCATCAACTTACCGATGTTTAATGCATTAGCGACGGGAAAGAAACCTTCCACACTCGAAAGTTTAACAAATAAATATTAAATAAATATTAACACGTATCTGGCCCGTCAAACTGTTTAAAATGAAAGCTGAATGGGGTCTTGTTTGAACGAGGGGCTAACACTGTGTTAAACTGTATGATAGTCTGCATGCATATGCTTAACATCTTCCCAGTCTCGTCATCCAGCTCATGTGGCCTGTGGTGTTGATTATACGATCTCCATTCTGGCGTTAACTTCAACAGCTCAATACTTCAAGGAAATATTCTCCGGCAGGTAGGGTTTCTCGTGTGCTTGTTTGACCAGTGGGTCCAAGTTTAGTAAACATATCTTAGTGCGCGTAACTAATTTTGGCGTGCCAGTACTCAGTAGGCAGTCCTCACAGACCTTGCATGACCGAACAGCTAGTTTCAGTCACTGAATACTCATAAAAGTTAAACTCAGTTTCATACGCTAGTGTTGCCTTATATAGGACAAGGTGTACAAGCAGTTGATCAGCAAGAGGCTCAAACCTTAGGTAGAGAGCGGGGTCCTAAATATTAGTATACTTTAACTGCAACCACACTTTATTTCACAAAGTAATTATTCTACTGAGCAAACAGTTACTGCGTTGGACAGGGGTCTGATTTTATCTACCGCTTGTAATTCGTAACAACAATTTAAGTATTAAATCTTAATCTATTTCAACTGATACAAAGCGAAGCTTTTGCATTTCAAGCTTGCTTACTTCTTAAACCTCTTCAATTTGTGTATAACTTGTTAAAAAGAAGATGCTAATTAGTGACAATTCTGCGATCTTGTGGTTACTTCTAAAGCAAAACTTAAGACATTGGGATTCAAAATCTTACGAATTACCCCGATTAAAACACCTTTAATGTAGAGTCTAAAACTAAAAATTGAAAAAACGATGATAATACTAGCTGAGGAGTCGGCAAAGTCAAAACGTCTAAAGTACGGGTGGAAGTCGAAAAACCGGTTCAGCAGTTATTTAGACTGCAGAGAACCTGCGACACTCCAACAGCCACAAGTGTCATTTCTTAAAACAGCACAATTGTTTGTTTGAATATGGGTCAACTATAAATTTTACATTTCGTATCAAGGGCGGGATTGTATCCATCCAGTTTATCAATCTCTTAGTTCATGGTAAACAGTGTTTAGTAACGACGCACCACTCCGCCTCGTGCCTGGGCCCCTTTGTAAGGGTCATATCGATCAACTGCAGGGCCTCTTCTATCAGGTACAGGAATGCTGGTGCCACCAAAGCCCCCTGCTTGAGGAGGGCCCCACGAACCAGGAACATTGCCGTCACGTGAGAGGGGAATTGTGCCACGTGACCTATCATCAGTGGGTCCTCGTGCGGTGGCTGGCAAGCTCAAGGGGTTAGTAATGCCTGAGCCAGCCCAACCGCTTCTTGGAGGGGCAGAATCACGTGTCACAGTTTGTCGATCACGCGAGTCGTAGTGTGGCAGACTACGAGCTTGGCTGGTTTTAGGGTCAGATCCGCGCTCTCTCTCTCGAGCCCGCTCGCGCTCTCGGGCTACCAACAATTCTCTCTCGCGTGACGTTAAATCGCCGCCACGGGAGTCTCGCCAGTCGCGCAAAGGCATCTTTGATGGTTCACTAGTAGGGATGGCACTGCGGGGATCTAGACCAATACCACCATATCGCGAATCCAGGTGGCTAGGTCCACGAATATCAGTAATAGGTTGGTGAACACTAGTTGGGAGACCGACCCCCCCAGTTATCGGTGGTCTACTATCACGCGGATCGGGGGGACGCCAACCACCGAGTCTTTCATCACGTGGTACCAATCCCGCTTGTTTTACAATATCTGGCCTAAGGTCACCACTAGAGACTGCAGCAGAAGCAGTTGACCCGAGAATTCCACTCACACCAGCACGTTCAAGGAGTATAGACAGACTCTTTTGGGGATCAATGGGTCCAAGGCCAGCACTGCCCAACCCAGCACTAACAGCACCTGGCCAGGAATCGCGCGAATGTCTATCGCGTGATGCATCATGGTCACGCATCTTGTCACGGCGGTCAGTTGAGCTACGCCGTTCATCTTTCTTGCTACGGTCACTGCCACGCCTGTCCCAGTCTTCTGCTCGACTTGTTGCCTGGCTTCTATCACCAGGCCCCCGGTTGGGCCGCACGTCTTCACGATGCCCTCTGGAGTCCCTACGGTCGTCACGTGCACGGGAATCAGAATGCCGCCTTTCGCCGGTGGATGACTGTTGGCCATTACGATCAGACATTCCACTATAAAAGTCTCGTGTTTTTCCATGATCAGCACTCAAGGTCATGCGCTTAGCATCCTGCCAGAACCCACCACTATCAGAGGTGGAACGATCATAAGACCCCCCAGGTCTTTTGACGCCTCTTCTGTCACGTTCAAGTCTTTCACGGTCGAGGCGTTCACGCTCCAGCCTGGCCATCCTCTCGCGTTCAACTTTTTCACGTTCCAAGCGTTCTAGCCGCTCACGTTCAATCCTTTGTAAGCGATCGCGTTCAATACGTTCACGTTCGAGTCTCTCACGGTCACGGCGTTCTCTTTCTTCACGTTCACGACGTTCACGCAGTAACCTTTCGCGTTCACGTCGTTCGCGTTCTAGTTCTCGTTGGCGTTCAAGTTCTCTTTCACGCAACATTCGTGCTCGTTCGCGTTCTTGGCGCTCACGCATTTCACGTTCGCGAATAATTTGAATTCTACGGCGTTCGCGTTCTCTCTCACGTTCTCTTTCGCGGGCACGTTCAATGGCCCGTTCACGTTCAATACGTTCACGCTCTCGACGCAAACGATCTTGTCTTTCACGTTCACGTTGCTCACGCATAGCTACTGCTTTTTGCTGCCTTGAACGCTCTTGGCGATCCCGTCGGATTTCTTCCAAGGATTTGATCTTGGGGGACTTTCTTCCCCGGCTGCGACTTCTGCTCCTACGGCCCTTGGACGAGGACCTATCGTTGGCAGCTTTCTTGTTCTTGTCTTTGTCCTCACTGCTCTTGTTGGACACGTGGATGACAGGTTCACCCTTATCCTTGTCCATCACAACAACACGGCTGGACGAATCTTCTTTCTTCCCGCTTGATGTGCTCCCTATGTATCATTGTTAGTTACAAAGCATACAACATTTAGCAAATAGTTTCAGCTTTACCGATAAGCTAAGAATGTCTTGGGACTCTTAACACTCACAAACTAAGGGTGAAGGATGTTTCAAGGTCTGGTTGCTGTAGGTATTTACACCGTCTGAACTTGTGTGAACATTAAATTCTTTAGGTTAAGTGAAACCTCACTCTTGCAATGTTTCGGGATTTTACTCTTACAAGGGGGCAGTCTTAAAACACCTCATGTATGCAATCCCGTGCAAACTTAAGTCGGAGGGAAAGACTGAGATAAGAGGAAGAAGAAAAGAGCTTCAAAGTCAGATTAAAGTATCTTAAAGCGAGTTCCAAATAAGCGGCTTCTGTATTTGTGTATCCTCCAAACCTTCAGAATTGATGCGAGCTAGGGATCCTTCTTTCTCTGTATCGTTTCGTCTCAAATTGGCCACTGCCTCTTTTCAAGAACATTGAAGATTTCTTCATTGGTAGCTTTGTTCAAGATTTTTTTAGCTCCTCCTTGATCAAAAACAAGTTACTGCGTATATGACATTTTTGGGATTACAGAAAGAAGAGTGGAGAAAAGAAGAAACATTTTAGGTGGAGAATAATTTGTTTGCATTTTCAATGCTGACAAGCAGATAGTATTCGGTGAGCATAAAGACTGAATGCACCAGCAAATGGCAAGGAACTTCAGCTTTTGCCTTGAAACAAAAGGTAGAGATGAGAAACCTTTTAGCAAAACTTTAAGGTTGGTTGGTGGTCCAGGCAAGGTGCACATGACCAGAACAGTATAAAAGAATACAGTTTAAACACACAACCCTTCTAAATTACCAATCCTCTTTACTGTTCTAAACATTAAAAACACTGAACACCTGACATTAAACATTGTAAGAAACTTTAGTCATCTTCACTACAAATGGGGATTTAATTTTACCCTACAAAGACCTTTCCTGTTATATGCATGGCTATTTTCGAACCCAAATTTTTGGAATGAAGCAAATACACTTTTTAAGAGAGAAAAAATGTTGCAGCAAAATATTTGAAGTATAGACTAGTGATTGATCGAACCTGATGACCAATACAACAATGTATGTACTTTCAAAGGTTATTGGCAAACTACAAACACAGTACCATAACAGCCAATCAACACACACCCAGAGTAAATTCTCACCTGATGATTTTGGCCTAGGACTAGTCTTACTAGACGATGAACCTTTTGAGCCTGTTTTAGTCGCAGTAGCTTTCTCTCCTGCCTTCTTGTCTGCTTGTTTTTTATCATCAGCTTTGGCTTTGTCAGCTAGGTGTTTAAGGAAAGACCAGTTAATACAGATAATAAGATGAAACAACCACCCCAGGTATCATTATTATTATTATTTTAATCCACTGATTAATTAAAATTAATCCAAATTGTCCTGAAAGAGTAAAAAATAGACTCGTCTTTTAACCACAACAAAGGAAAACATAATCATTCCAGCCAAAGCTTGGGTAAGGGTACACCTGGACTGAGTTTTTAAAAGTTTTCACAAGATTACTTAAAAACCCAACTATGGTTTGCTTCAAAAAAATCTTTTGTATTCAAATTCATGGCATGTTACAACCAAAAATACAAAATATTATCTTCAAGGTGTTGAGACTTTTGTGATAAAACTAATGCACATACCCTGTTTCTTGTCCACTTGTTTTTTGTCTGCCACTCGACCAGACTGTCTTCTTGACCCTTGAGTTTGGGTCTGTGGTATGCGATCACCCTTTGCCTGCAACAGAAAACACACACAATGAACTCCACATCTCAAGTTCTTTGTAGTTTATAGCCATTTCCACGAAACCTGAAAGTGACTTTTCTGAAGAACAATAATTTTGGTCACTGTGCTAAGAATTTAAAAAAGGGGTTGAACACTCAAGGTCTAAACTTCTTTATCGCAGAGTTTGTTTAACAATTGCAAATAATGAACGGATATTCAAAACTATCATGGCTGTGCAGATGCTGCAAGCCAAAAACCTTTTATCTATTATAATTGCTCCTTCACAAACAGGCTTCTTTTAAAGAATGCTTCTGCTGATTTTTCATAGTCAGCGGCAAAATATGTTGTGAGTAAATAACAAACGTTGAAGAAAATTAATGTCTTACCCTATCAACAGTTATAGTTCTACCATGTAGCTCTGTTCGATGAAGGTGAGAGATACACTTTGCAGCTTCTTCACTGGTTGACATGGTAACCAAACCAAAACATTGTGCTCCTGGCGCCTTAGAGTTGGTAACAATCTTACATCCAACAACCTATAGTTATTATAACTTATGGTGTTAAATTTTGAAATTATAACATAAATTGTTGTAAAAAAGGAGAAAAACACTTTAGTCTTGCAACACTCTAACGATCTCTATTTACCCCTAGACAAGCATTGTTCATGTTTAAGTAGATTATTTAACCTATATCTAAGGGGTTATAACACCTGTATTATCCAGATAATAAGAATTAGGTGCACACTTACATTAGTCATTGCAAACTTCTACAAGTTGGTACATACAAATGAAATGACAAATCACCTTACCCACACCACAGAAGTCTAAATAACTATTTTCACAAAACTATTATAATGCAGTACAATGTCAATGAAATTTTTAAAAGCAGTTTAATCGAATTCATAATTCTATTGACTGAATTTTTAATGGATGATTGATAACATTCATACTATAGTAAATCATTTAAGGTGTGTGGGACCTCCATTGCTATAATATTTTACCTTTCCATACTGGCTGAACCTTGTCTTCAGGTCAACGGCTTTGGTGACTGATGATAAGTTACTGACCCATAGACTTTTGCCTGTCTCTTTCTTGTCTTTTGCAGTGCTTCCTTTAGCTTTGCCCTTCTCTTCAGTTTTGCCAGTCTTATCTTGTTCTTTGACATCCCCCTTCTCAACTTTCTTATCGCTTTTCTCTTCCTTCTTGACCTCTGGTACACTTTCTTCCTTCTCTTTATCACTAAAAGTGTATATCAAAATTAAAGAACGACTTTTCATAAGTGCATCAGTAAATAGCCCCAAACAAGTTGGCAGTAAATGTCTTGAACTGTGTGAAAAAGAGCCTGCAGCTGAATTGAACAGGAAGATTATGGTGCAAAATATTGTCAAATTACTATGTGCTTTCTTAATTGTCTAAATATCATTGGACAAAGTAAAAATATAAGGGTGGCTGAACTCTTTGCAGTCTTAACCCTTTGACTACTGAACCGTTCGGGGCCCAGATCCCTGTTTTTCCTGGACCAAAATGGAGGATGGAGGAACTACTCATATTTAAACCCATAATCAAAACATGTATGTGCAGTAGAAATTTCGGTTGTTTTATGCAAGAATAATGACACAGATCAACAGCCAGAAAAATTGTTTTTATTGTTTTTAACTTTTCTTTACACAAAGTAAGTCAAACTAGGTCAAACCTTTCACTTC
>JAOBRD020819623.1:0-13338 GCA_027575215.2 Hydrozoanthus sils
AGATTGCACGAAAATTATTGGATGGGTTATAAATATATATATATATATATATATAATTATATCCATAATGTACAGCTACCCCTCTCCTGGAATAATACCCTGTTGTTTGGGGCTTAGCTACTTCAAACTTTGAGCACTCAGAGGGGGCTTGTTAAAGGGTGGGGTTGATTTAGAGTGCTGATATATATAGTAAGTTATATAAAGTTATAAGGTGATAAACTGTGGGAGGTTATATTTTAGCTTTCCCAGGTGAGGTCTGATCAAAGTTTGGTTCGCCTAAATGAATCAATCTCACTCCTGGAAAGACACATAGATGAAGGCAAGAAGTCTGTTGAGCAGGTGCTTCATGCAGAAATAACCTCAAGGTAAATGTTTTATCCAAACTGTACAGCCTGGCCTAGGTACAGTATTCTGTATACTTGAATTGTGACCAATATGAAATATGTATAGGTAATTGCATGTTGCCGAGTAAAATTAAGGATTAATTTCATGAGTGTTTTCAACAAAATTGAAAACACAAGTGATATTAATCCTAAATTTTATGAGGAACCAGGCGATTACATGTTTATGAAATCGAGGGCAAAATTCTTCATTCTCTGCGGGATCCCATGAGAAAGCATTGCATGCATAACTTAACTCATTTCTCCCAAATGAAACAAATTCTTTGCAACTTCTGAAAACATTCGGAATTGTTCGGAAGAGGTTTGAAATCGTTTTTAAGGCATTTTTATGTTTTTTTTAAAGAAATCGGAAAATCGTTTGGAAGCGTTCGGAAATCTTCGGAAAATGTTACTAAGGCATTTTTGAGATATTTTGAAATTTTCCAGCCGAGTGTACCAGCGACCAATCAGCGCTAAGTAAATTTGCCCTAAATTAAGAAAAAATGCCCCCACTGTTATCCAGTCAGCTTGAAGTAATTTTGCCTTTTATGTTATAAATTGAGGATATACACGGGGCTGCATAGGGTTATGAATTTTACCTTCGAATGCTGAAAGTATCTCTCACAAGTGAGCAAAGTGAACAATTGAAAAATACTTCCAGCACGAGAAGATAATATTCATATCCCAAAGTGGCAAAGTAATGTTCTGTTCATTTTATAGGTACTGATAAAATTCCTAATATAAAACACAACCTTTTTTAAGGTAATTCCCCAGTTTTGCATTGCACATCTTTACTGCGTATATTAGAATTTTTAAAATGTTTGCACATTTTTGTCATATTCTAGTGAATGTTGAGTTCTCGAAGAGATATGAAAAGAAAATAATGTAAAAAAAGTAGTTTTCTTCATAATATATGGGGCTTTTTTTTTAACTTGTTCCATTCTCCCCTCGGAAATGGGTTAAAAAAGCACATGTTTTGCCAGTTTTCCTAGAGTTTCTCCTAAACAAGCATGGGTACCCCACAGTTTTTTTTCGTCAATCAATCAAATTTCAACAGGACTCTCTGAGAGAAAAAAATAGGAAAAATCTGAGCATTGCAACTGTAGAAAAATATAAAAAACAAAGACGAGAATTCACTGTTTCTTTAGTTATTGGAAATATAGCAACAACAAAAGCACAGAAAAATGCCTCCTTATCAAAAATGTTTTTGCTGAAAATCATAAGAAAATTATTCTCCTAATCCAGAAGAACTCTTTACTTTATCTTCCTTTATTTCCCTTATGCTCCTCGACGTTATCTTGGTTGGCCACATGAGGAATCTATAGTTTTAATTTCAAGCTTACAACAACAGAAAACTATAGCCCTGGAGGGGGTTTTTCTATCAATCATATCTCAAAAGTTAACATGGGCACACCCCTTTTTTATCCAATTTTTGCAGTTTACATATAATGATTGACAAATGAGGAAAGTTTGACAAAAATCTAAGTGTGGGTTCTATTTCAACGGAGTGACCTTAAAAGACCCAGCTGCGTGCCTGAGCAGGAACCTCTTGTAATTGGCTAATCATGTTTGTGGTTTTAAAATGTAGATGTTATGGTGTGTGGGCTTGCATTGAGGGCCTTTAGGAACTGGGACCGGAGGGAAAGGAGGGAACTCCTAATAACTTTTGGTATTGTCACTACTTGAGCAAAATCTTTTTTACTTTACAATTTATTTCAGATTAGCTTGCACAATTTCTATAATAACTTGCAATAATTTTCCAATAAGGACGTTAATTCCTCTAGGCCCAGGTTGTATAAAGCCCTGCACTTGCTCCCGGTGTCTCATCATTGTCATCATTCATCATCATCTTTATTATCATGATTATTAGTATTTGTAATTTTTTGTATGTCGCTTTTAATTATTAATATTGTTCTAGAATAGGCAAAAAACTTAGAAACTTATATAAGAACAAATCTGTTGAGAACAGTTCATCAGCAAGGCCTTTGTTTTTTCAGAGGGAAAACAGGTACTTTGTAAAAATGAAAAACAACCTTATGAGAATGCCATTGAAAATTGTAATGGATTTATAACATTATTGCAGGCAAACTCAGAATGAGAAGTTGTCAGCCAGGTGTGGTCAGCTTCAGGACAAGCTGAATACAACCATCAGTACCCTGCAGCAAGCAGTTGGAGGGGTAAACAGCCAAACCTCAGGCGAGATTGATAAGGTGCGATACCATGGTGGTACCATACTAAAATTAACTTGTATTTTGTTTAGGGGATCAGGAGGGAGTGTGTGAGAGCAGGTGCCTCCACAAGTGGTTGCTCCAATCCTGCTCAGTCATTAATGTTGGTTACCAAATAAAGCAATTAGTTTTTAAACGTTTTAGCCAGGTTAGCAATATGTACCTTCTCCTACAATTTCAGACATTTAGTAATGAGAAAACTGGAATGGAAATATAGCCAACTACTGATAGAAGATGAAAACGGAATTCTCCTAACTGGTAATAGGAAATTGGGGTTCTAGTTAGGAGAATTAGAGCAACACTGCATTATTTTGCTTTGTCTTTGGGGCTGGCTGTAAAGAATGTTTCCTGAAAGTACATAGAAGCATACCCTTTTGAGATAGGTTAAACCCTGCTGATACTATTTTCTTGCCACGATTCTTGAGCAGGTGAAGAAAGAACTGAAATCCATGATTGAACAAAATAATAATAGTGGCGTCAAGGGCCTGGCTGATGTGGATTTGAGGCTAGGAAGACTGAACCGGAAACTTGGGGAGGTTGAGGAGGAGATCAGAAACCTTAACAAGGTCTGTTTAGAACTATGATAGTTGGGCGTGATATAACACCTTCACGAATGAACTGTTTAGACATCGAAGAAATGCAAAAAGCATACCTAACAGCTTAATTTCAATTATCTAATAAAGTGCCGTAACTTGATATGTTTTGCAAATAAGGTTGATCAAACCCATTATTACATTAATTACCAATTACCACTTTAATTGGATAAATCCATTCTTATAATGTTAAAGTGGAAACTAGTTCCAAAATATGTGATAAAGTTAAAGTTGTTTCATACCTCTAATCAAATCACTGAAGCCTTAAAATTACTCTTGACCGTTGTATTTATAATAGTGACTTCTTATTTGTTCATATCAAGGTATTTAGAAATTTGTGCGTGAATATTTAAAATTGTGTGTTTATCAAGGATATGTTGTTTACTAAATTTTGGCAAAATTCTTTTTTAAAAGAAATATTAAAAGTGAGTTTGTGATGTGTGCTGAAAGTTTAAGATATGTAATTGCCTGTTACTGACTAAATACAGTTGCGTTTTCTAAAATAGTAGCTTTAAGATATTTCAAATAGCATTTTGTGAATTATACAAGTTTTTGAATTTTCACATGAAAAGTATTGCTAGAATTAATTCTTGCACAAACCTTGAAAATATCATCAGTTCATTAGTTCTACAGGAGGTTGTATTAACAATATAAAATGGTTGTTAAACATCCTTCTGTGAAGAAATGTTAATGTTTTAAATTAATTACAAACCGTCATAACTATAGAACAGTCATTGTTAAAAATAGTAATTTCTATAGATGACTTGTCACAGTGTAAAGTAAACTAAGAGACTCATAAAATATTGAATATTCTAACTACACGGCTGACAATACTGGCACTGCATGCATACATTACCTGAGCTAATACTAAGTAAGGTTAAGCATAATTTGTCTGTTGGGTAGAGGTGGGTGGACGTCGGGGTTACTGGATCCTTCACATGACGATAAGCAGTTCGATCTGAAATTTGGTAAAGACTTAAACACTGCTCTGGAAATGGATATAGGTTTTGATTTATTGATCTACATGTGGGTGTAAATTTTGATATTTTGTTCTGAAGTTGGGTATAGTTGATACTTTTTTATGCGAATGGGTGTATATTTTGATATTTTTTTCTGCAAGTGGGTGTAAATTTTAATATTTTTAAGCAAATGCTTCAATTTTTTTAAAATTGTTGTCTGCATGCAAGTGGGTGTATGGATTTTAATATTTTTGTATGCAAATGGATGTAAAGTTTAATAGTTTGGTCTGGGAGCAAACTTAAGGTGGCGCTGGTGTTAACTAGATTGTTTTAAGATGCCAATTAATCTTATTAGCTCTGCGTAAATTGGATGGGAAAATTCTCGTTAGGATATCGTAAAAGCCCAAACCCCTGTCCCTAATTTGGGATTAAATGATTTTAACAACTTCTCAAACATTGTATTGTTTTAAACACTTGTTAATCACTTCAGCGGCCTCCTCCGGCCACAGCAGAAACTATTCCAGTTATAACATTCACTCAAGGATCAAACAACAACTCGGATGACGAAGAGGTAACGGCCTAACTCTAATGGAAGGATTTGTTAACATAATGATTTTATTTAAACTCAGAAATAAAAAAGAAAGATATTACATTACGAATAGGTTTACAAATTAATGAGTGCAGACTAACCTGTAAATACCCAAAAAGGGCTAATCGAGACAGGTGGCCTTTAGACAATAAAGCTTATCAACTTTAAAGCTAGATTAAAACAAGATGCACTGCCACTTTATTATTTAATTCTAAATACTTTTCAATGATCAATTGATACTTTTTCAAAAGTTTCCAGTAAAGCAATACTTTTAAAATCTTGTTTGTAAAACGTAATTTAATCAACCTGAAATTAAAAGTCAATGTATCTGGATTAAAACCAATTCCGAGTATAGTAAACAAAGTTATAAACGTATGCGCGTTTTTGTGTGAAATACTAAAAAAAGTTACTTGACAGTGGGCTGAGCCAGGGAATCCAACTCGACACAACAGAACTCGCAGATACTGATAATTGCTCTTCTGTTGCGCTGTAAATCCCTGCAATGCTGTAAAAAAGTTTTTCTCCATTTATTTGGCAGGGTAAGGAGTCAGGAGAGACAGAATATCAAAAACTGTTGGAGAAAGTCTCAGGATGGCAAACTCAGACAGAGGAGAATGTCAAAGATATTCAGATCAAACTCCAGCCATTGCCACAGGAAGTATGAAACTTGGTTAACTTCTTGTCTTACCATCCGTTTTTTTTTAATATATATTTTTTAGTTATGTAATTTTGGCTCCTGGGAATCCCTATATCTCGAGTTAAGGGCAAAACCTTAGACGGTGTTATGGTAAAGAAGGTGTGGGGAAGGGCAAAAGTTTAAAGATTTTTTCAAGTTTTCGTCATTGAAGAGTTTTCAACTTTTCAGTTTTCTTTTTTTCACTTAATATTTGTATGCTTTATTTTTATTTTGTCTGGATTTCTTCATTCCTATGAAATAGAGAAATAACGTTCCTAAAAACGATAGCTTTGTTTTATTAGCTTAGTTAATTATTTGGCACTCAAAGTGATATTTTAGCATTTAGAAGCTTCTGACAACCTTTATATGATATAAAACAAACATTAAAACTCACTAAGAAACTGAACGTTAACAACAATGACGTCATTTTAAAGGCTACAATGCCACCTGAAGTACGAAAACGATCAACTTCTAAGCCTTTCATCTGTTTTTCTTTGTTATAAGCTCTTCCAGAAATGTAATTATTATTTTGGGCTCCTCCCCATGTTTCTAATAGAGGGTAAACCTTAAACTTGATTTAAAACAAACATTAAGACTCCATAGAAAATCAAATTGTTCCAAAATCAAATTATCAAGTGGCCAACCTTAACATTGCTTTACCATCAAGACGAGCCTGCGTAACAAAGCGTTTTCGTTGGGTGTTGGCGAGACTTTCTATTTTGGCTGCCCCCCCTTTCGTTTTCTTCTCTCGCCCAAACTATTGCGCGGCCAAAAATGAAAATCTCGCCAAAACCCAACGGTAACGCCTGCCACGCACCTGCACCATGCAAGACCAGTTATAGTGGTGCCAACTTGGATGGGTTCGACAGTGCCCCCTATTGCTCATCCGCTGTGTTTGAAAAATCAGCTTTTTAAGCCATGGCTGCAGTATTTTTTTTGTTTAACAAGAGTAATCGATTAACATCAAGTTGTTGATAACAGTTCAACAAATTAGGTTGTCAACCAAACGGTGGGTAAAGTGTCATCTGCAAAAAGCTATCAAACTGATTAGTAGCTTTCTTTATACATTTGAGGCTCTTGTAGCCTCGTCCACCTGCTTTTGTTGGGATTAGAAACACTGAACTACGATACAGTTGTTCCAAGGCCGATTAGTACTAACCCAGGGTTCAATTTCTAACTTACGTTCTGAATTCCAACCTTACAGAGAGCGATTCACCTGTTATTTTAATTGGAATTGACAAGTTTTTGTCTGTGGAAAATCTCACAGTATTTCATAAGAATTGTACACCTTTCAAAAGAGTAGAAATTACTGCTTGAATTTTAGCTTAACCCAGAGTTAAAGTTAACCAGCCTTTGAACAACCCACCTGAGAGGTGTTAACTCGGTCAAGGTACTTCTTGTTGTTAATGTTTACTTGTGTGTATTGTTACTTAGATCTCCGAGCTGCAGGATGAATTGAAGCAAATCAAAGATGAACTGCAAACCTTGGAACGTGAAAGAAAGAAGACACCCGTGTAAGTAATTACCCTTGACAAGCCAGCCAAATTGTACAATTAGGACAATTAGGGTCTCCCAACGTTTGAACCAGTGTCAACCCCTTCCACCCCAAGAACGTCAAATAACATCCTGCTACATTGTCAAACTTTGGATACAGTGTGGCTGCATGCAGGCTTCTGGTTCAAGTTTTTAGATTGATTTTATTCTTGGAAACATTGTAGTTTTAAACAAAAAAGAGTCGAAACATCTTAGATTTCCTCAGTCAAGCATTAATTCACCAGGAGGCTAGAAAAGGCCAATAAAAAGATCTAATTCTACTTTTATGCGGGATAGTATTTCTCTCTTTTTAAACTCGGTAAGTTATTTTTTGTAGTCCTCAACTTGGTCCCAGTCCAGTTGTGGCACGTGAGCCTGAGTACGACGAAGAGGAGACAGCTGACCTTAGAACCAGGGTTACGAAACTGGAAGATGAACTTCAGAGGGTGAGCATCACAAAATACAATATGTAGCTTGTTGGAATGAATTTTCGGGCGCTTTGTTTTGCATTGTTATCTTGATACTCATAAACTGAATTATAATAGAAGGTCAAGCTAGAATAATTTGAAAGTTTGTGGCTCCGAGATCCGTTCATTTCATTTTTTTTTGTTTCTCTGAATCGAAGATTATTGCCGGTTTTTGCAAGTGAAGAACCCAAGAACATCGAGGAATGGACACGGAGGAAATAGTGTAGCAATAGAAAATCATTTCATCCAATCGTATCACTGCTCACCCAATCGATTAAAAGTCGATATTACAGATTTTAAAAATAAATACATTTCCTTTCAAGACATGTATATAATCATGGTTAATATATACGGACTGGCTAGGAAAGTCGGCAAACCTCAAAAGAAAAATACAAAGAATGTACAAAGATGCTTTGTTTTATGTTGAACGAACCGTGACCCCGCACATTCTTTTTCACAGGTGTTAGTGAAAATATTTTGACTGGCTATTTGTTGATTTGCATTTCAAAAGCTTTTGTATTTTCCGCACGTTTTGTTCGGGTCAAGACCAGAAAACAAAAGAAATGGCGAACAAAGACATACAACAATGGTTTCCTTACCAGTCCGTATAAAATAACTATGATACAATCTATCCACGAATATCAAGAGGATACCTTTGATTAATTGTGTTAAGCCCTACACTACATTGGCGGCGGAAGCAAAAAATTATCCCCCCGATTCCGCCGCCCATGCATTAGTACTATACTTCACTCCATATTAAAGTATCTTAATCTGTGAAAAGCTGTAACCTTCCTCTTCTGATTCCATCCCAGGCCTCAACACAGCTGAGCAAGCTGGAAAGTACTGTACAGACAGTTAGAACTGTGCTGACGCAGAAGATTCAGTCAGAAGCCCAAACGGTAAGTTGTCTGGTGTAAATGCAGATCTTGGAGCTGAAGGGCTTTGTAGTTATACGGATAAAGCTGTAAACCCAGCCCTTCAGACTCTGGGTTTGATATAAGTCTAAAAGGTTCTTTAACTCTCTAGGCTGTGTGACGACAGGTTTTGTGGGCGCTTATTAAAGTGTTAGAAGTTATGGTAGATTATACTTTTTTCAGCAATTTCCAGATTTTTTGTGCAGATCTTGACAGCTTTCAAGAGCCTAAGCGGGCCTAGATTAAAACATAGCAAGTTAGGGAAATTGTCGGAGAAATGTTTTATATGCTTATTCATATTTGTCATGATGGTTTGATATGCTCTCCTTCGCACTGTTTGTTGTTATTATTGTAATCATCATTATTACTATTGTTATATTTATTATTATTATTATATATAATAATATATTATATATTACCATTAATATTTTAATTAATATTATTATCATCATTGCTACAACGTAGTTATTTCTTCTGTCATTTCTAGTACTTTTAAAGAAAGACTAACGCTGCTAGCTCGACGTTTCGACGGCATTCTGCCATCATCTTCAAGAGATTTATTTCAAAGATTGCATACAGGGAATATAAAATAGTTGAGTGTCTATTGTTCAAAGAAATTCTAGTGAATATAGTTGAATATAAACAAAGAAAATGGAATGTCCATTGTTCAGAGGAGTTCAATTGAAAACCTTAACCTTAATTGAGTCTGACTGCTAATTATTAAGAAATACAATCCTTGTCTTAATGTGCAGCTAACCGCGTTAGTCTTTCTTTTAAATGTGATACCAAAAGCCAATCTTATAAGTATTTCTAGTACTGTTATTATTATTATTATTATTTGTATTATTATGTTATTATTAGTATTATTTTATTAATGTTGTTATTATTTGTATTGTTATTGTTATTATTATTATTATATTGATATTACAATTATATTATTATTACCTGTAGAATCAATGGCCTAGGATTAATGAGTTCTTGATCCAGCCCGTGCTGTATCATTTTGTGACAAAAATCTTAAGAAAAAAGTTTTCAAAAAAGGTAGTAGTTTTTTTTACTGGCATTCACCAACAAAAACGCTTATGGTTGTTCGTAGAGAACTTTCTTTCTATCAAGAGTTTTGATTTTAAAATGTAGCAGTCAAAATGATAGCGTTTGTTTGCTTCTGGTTTGAAAACTTCACATTGCATTTTGTCTGCGAGATTGTTTAACTAAGTAAGGGCGAATGTGTATGGGTAGTTGATGATATTGTATAGTATAGTTTTAACAACTCAGGGAGTGATATTTAATGTTAAAGAGTGTAGTACGAAACTCAACAACAAAAGTTATACCGAGGTTAAGCGCGGTGTTAAGATACCAGAACGTTTACACCCGAGGCACTCGCTCGTGACAGACTCAGTTATATGGCTGAAGTTAAAGGTTGAATTTACCCTGATGGTCAGTTTAACTTACCTATATTTTATGAACACCGATTCCTTGACTGATTTAGACGTGGATATACATACACTTATAGTTAGTACTTTATATACTAACACAGCTTACCTTGAATAAAGCAACGAAATAAGTCTCAGATGAATAGTTTAGATAAAGGTGTGTTTTCATATGGTCAGAATTACCTTCATTACACGCGAACACCGCTTCCTCGGCTTATTTAGATATTATAGATGAATACATTTATAGTCAGTAACATAAAGTGAATTGAGTCTATGAATCGTTGAGATAAAGGTGTTTTTTCATGTATGGTCAGTATTACCTTCATTACACGCAAACACCGATTCCTCGACTGATTTAGATATTATAGATACATACATTTATAGTCAATAATGTGAAACGAATAGAGCCTATAAGTGGCTTAGATGAGTGAAGATGTATACATATATAGTCAGTACTCACCTACGTTCTACTGATACAGCGAGATGAGTCCATGAATGATTTAAAGGAACAGTTAGAGAAGATTCAAGGCGCCAGCAGGGCAGAATTGTGTATGTGATACTAGCAGCATCTCTTGTTGGAACGGTCTTTTACTTTTTCTCAAATGTCTCTTTTGTATCTTTTTTGTGCACGTCAAGTTTTCTATCTTTGTGTCTATCTGACCAAGCAGTCCAAGTGTTTATTTTTTTCTAATACCCTGGGCTTGATTCTCTTTTTCCGATTCTATGTCGTCTTGTTTGTATCGTTCTATATCTTTGTGCACCTGTGCATGCTGTAATAACTTGTATATTCGTTACCCATTCCTTACGTTATCCATACAGTAGTTCTGATGACGCACACGTGATAGGCTTTTCACAAAAGAAGCCAACATGTAGTTTTTCCCCACTTCTCCTTACAGAAGTAAAAAAATTGTTTTCACAGGGGGGATTAAAAACCCCAGCCCAGATAGTGCAAGCGAATCTTTGAAGTCATTTCGTGTTGTGTTTGTTTGTTTGTTTGCGTTGTAATTCTGTTGTTACCACCGTTTCTGTTGTATTTTACACTCTTGAAACTACGTTTGCGTTTTAGCACGATTTGATTCTCGACGTTTTGTATAGCCGTCTGTTTTTCATTGGTGTGCCATTATCTATGTATATATTTCATTAATGTTCCTCCCGTCTGTTTCTCTACGTCGTTTAGTCTCTGTGTTTGTCTGTTGAAGTTTTTCCTTCTCCATTTCCTCGTATACTACTGTTTCTCCTTTACCAAACTTGTTTCTGTGATTTATTTTTTGCTTTTTTGGTCTGTTTATTTCCTGCAGACATTTCTTTTCAAATGTGGTTTAATTCTGAAGCGTGTAAACTCGAGTTTAAAAAAGGTCATTTTCTAAGACGTAAACAACCATAATTGAAATAACTTTGTAAACGACAGTGAATTAGAAGATAATAAATGCTCTGAAAACCATTAGATAACTATAACGGAAAATATTGTAAGTTTAGAAAGCAATTGAAAGTATGAATGTTAGCTTTTGGGAGTGTGTAACGATTGGTCTTGTGTTGCAGGTGTTAAAAAGTAAACGATTGACGTTACTGATATTCTTCCTATATCAGATATTCTTAAAGAGTAAACGCTAAACTAGTACTTTTAAAACGTTAATAGCTTGACACTAATAAAACTAATGGCGTTCTTTGTCCTTTCCCCCACGAGGAGAAGAGCGAAATTTCAGCCGCAAAATTCCAAACTGATAACGTACCCTTTTGTTAATTACTTAAACTACGTGTGCTTCACGAACAAATATGGCGGACAGTGGTTGTAGTAAATTGGTCTAGAAATAGATTGCGATGGCAAACGACCTAGCAAGTCAGCATGATTACCAATATCCCGGTAGATACAACGTCATCACTATGGAATTTAGCGGTTGAAATCTTATATGTCTGGCTCCCGTGGGGGAGGGAGCGAAATCGCGATAAGAGGTGGCTGTTTTCTCAGCCTAAAAAGTTGGTTTTCTTGAACCATTGTCGTCGGAAGTTAAATGGTGATGACTGAGATTTCGAATGTAGCCCTTCGATCTTCGGAGCAAACACTCGCACCACAGGCTCTCTACCCTCACAGTGTGTTTCCGTTCAGTTGAGCTCTCTTGCGGTTTGTCAGCAACTCGCATAGAGTTCGTCCTCGTAATTTTCTCCGGCATTACATATGCTCTTAAGACTCCCCCAAATCCCCAACTAATTCGTCCAGCTGTGAATATGAACACACCATAAAGCAACAATTGTTTGTTAGAACCTTTATTTAAGAGCAGATGTAATACGGGAGAAGACGGACGAATTCGGTGCGAGTTAATGACAAACCGCAAGAGAACTCTATTGAACAGAAACACACACTGAGGGTGGTGAGCCTGTGCTCGTACTGTTTAGATTCGATTTTAGAGACTAGTTCGGGTTATCTCCTTTATAAATCCGAAACGGAACGAAAATGAGAACGTTTAAGAAACACTGAACAGTAATTTGAATTGATTCGGTATTACGAGTGTTTATTAAAACGACATGAGCTACTAGTTTAACTAACGTTCTTTTAAAGCTTCTTCTTTCCATGTCATAGAAAACAGTTAACAGATATTTTTATAAAGACTGATGTTTTATATAAAATATATAAAAAACAAAAACAATATATATGTTTACTATTTAAAATGAACTGAAGCCAACACAGGTAAATTAAATTTAACACTGATTTCCATTTCCACCGTTTGTTGTTTATGCCGGCGTTTTGTCATAATCTCAGTCGGATTCGCGTGATTGTTGTAAAGAAAAAAAAACGAAAAAATATTATGATTGACTTCGTGAGTTAAAAACTAAATTCGTTTGTTTGTTCGTGAATTGATTGCATTAATTGAAGATGTGATACTTATAAATACTTTTAGATTGTATTTATATTAAAACGTATAATTACTGTCTAGATATACCCAAAACCATTTAAACAGTTCTCACTTTCAAATACTTGTTTGTGTAAATACATCAGATAAGAAAAGATGAATTATTGTATCCATTCACTCCGCCAATCCTTTATTCTCCAATACTTAAATATCTGTTGAACACAGTCAAAGTACCCACTCCCTCCCCCACATGTTTTCTTCTCCATCTCCATTCACGCCTAACACAATCAAAGAAACCTCGCTTTCCTCCCCCCACGTTTTCTGCTCCCAACTTCACTTAACGTTGTCAAAGTGTTCTCTTCTCTAAACTTCATACAAGTCGAACACAGTCTAGTCAAAAGAATCTCTTTCCCCCCCCACATGTTCTTTCTCCCAACTTCATGTTCGCCAAACATAGGCAAAAGAGCCCCTCCCCTGCCCCCACAGCTTCTCATTTCCCAACTTCATACAAATCGAACATAGTTAAAGGAACCCACCCATCCCCCCATATCTTCTCATTTCCCAACTTCATACAAATCGAACATAGTTAATGGAACCCACCCATCCCCCCATATCTTCTCATTTCCCAACTTCATACAAATCAAACATAGTTAAAGGAACCCACCCATCCCCCCATATCTTCTCATTTCCCAACTTCATGCAAGTCGACCATAGTTAAAG
>JAOBRD020819734.1:0-13338 GCA_027575215.2 Hydrozoanthus sils
AGGGCCTGCTACCACCCCAACCCTACCCCACCCCCCCATCCCCCCGGGCCCTGTACCACACCAACCTTACGCCCAAGGGCCCCTTCCCCAAGCCCCACCTGCCCTGGTATTTTGTTGCCACATCTTTATGTATTTAAGACCACAAATTGTATTGATTTTCAAAAATGAGTTGTTAGTGCACAAAGTACTAAATAAAAGGGTAATCTTTGCATTATTATCATTGCTTATGGTTCTTTGCTAGGTACTACTTGCTCTTAATATTCTTTTGCAATCGAGTTAGGTAGAGTATATATGTTTCATGTGGCAACTTCGTCATAGAGTTAGGTTATAAGATGATCTAAACCAGCTAATGATGTTTTTGATTTGTTCAAGCAACAGCTCAAATTAAACGAAGTAAATAACAAAACGTCTCTAGCACTAGGAGACTCTGTGATAATGTATACATACAAAATTATTCGGACATTAAACTTTCGGATAATTTTACCTGTAAATTTCGGACAAACGACAACACTGAAAACACTTAAAGAATTTATCAGTAAGACTCGACTGTTTTACAACCTGCGAAATGTCAAACACGCCAAAAGTAGTGAAACAGTTTGATTCAAAAGTTGAGACAAACCCAGAAGAGGAAACTTGTCGGCTTCCAGGAATCTGTCATCGTATTGGAAGATTATGAACCCGAGTTTATTGTAAATCTACTTTAACAACGCTTATTAAAACGGTTTCTTCACTACACTAGGCCCAAAAATCTCGTGATATTCAGTCGGTAATCAAAGTTCAAGCATATATATTTTAAAACTTTCGGTAATTTAATGTTAGGAAGTTTTAATTTTTTTCGGTTAATTCAATTTTCGGACCTTTTTACTGCCCGTAAATTTAATAGTCCAAATATCTTCATATTTAAAGTAACAAGGTTCGGTTTTAAAATTTTTTGAAAACGTCGTAAAGATTTTATATGCTAGCCTTTGGTCTTTGCAAATTGCAACAAGATAAACTGTTTGTCAAGACATTTTTTCATTAAACTTTGTTTGCTCTTACCGTGGCGTTAACGAAAAAAAAATTACACTTCGCTATTAGCTGCTGTATATTACTATTAAAACAAAAATATACTGAAAAAACCCAAGAGCCAAAGAAAACTTTTAGAACCAAGTGCGAAGAATTAAAGACGCCTCGAGGTACTTTCTTGCTTCTCTGGAAACAAAATTTTTAAAACTGTTATTTATTGTTTGTTCCAGTCTTCCCGCGGTTGATCAGTTGATTACCATGGCAACTTCATCCAGCTTGCGTTCTAGAATATCGCCATTCTTACACATAACAGTTAAATGGTTGTCTTGATTATCGTAGCAGTTTGATAGTTTAGGCCATAACTTCCCGAAGAGATAATGAGTGGAGGTGGATCATACAGATTAGAGTTAGAACCACAGAAGAGAAATGTTTTCGTCACGCAGCTAAGGTACGCATTCTTAGTCAAGTGACTTAACTCGAACTTCGCAGTTCATCAATAGATAATTGAAGTGCTTTTCCTTTTCATCATTGTTTATGAATTCTCTCTGTTGTGTAGACGGACTTACGTGATTTATTTTCTAATCGATTTGTTGTGATCTGTTCATCTAGGGAAGAAGACGATGAAGAAGACAAAGACATTCGTAAATTCCCTATCGTCAAGGAGGTATTCAAGGGTATTCAAATTTTCAGCTTAATGAGTTGATAACTTTTTAACGGTCTCTTTTCACACTTACATAGCTCTCAGTCTGTATCGGCTATTCGATGCTGGCAGGGTTTCGGGGTAAAGACAGTAAAACTAGTTGTTTCGGTCTATTGAAAAAATTGAGATTAGAAAGTACTGATAATTAATTATTTCGGGAAGTTGTCCCAAATGACACTTAACTCTGAGTGGTGTTTTTGTTGGCAATCGTAATTTCTGTTCCCGCAGTTTTATTCTTGTTGTTATTAACGATTTTTTTATTTTCGCCAGACGTCAGGAAAACTCCTCGAAACTGGCCTCAACACTCTTCAGTCTACGCTGCTGTTAAAAAAAGAAATTGAAATCGAAAAAGTTCAGGAGGACTTGGATGTTAAAAGAAGACAGTTTTCCCAGCGAATGGAGGCATGTCGTGCAAAGGAAGAAGAACTGAAGAAAAAGCAACAGCAGGTTATTTTTGTATCTCATATCATGAAGTTGTGCTGTAGTTCTAAAGCTACAAATCAAAACCAAATTAAAAACGATCGAGTTAAAATTGTCATAACCATTATCATTATCATCATCGTCACAAAGTAATTATTCGAACTTGATTAACTGTGGGTCATGATAGCTAAAAAATAATCTTAAATAAGTTTTTAGTGCCAAAGCTCTCAAAAAATAGGAATTAAAATTCTAAGATACAGTATATAGCTAAATTAACATGTAAATTCTCTATAATATGCACTGAATGCTGCAGTGACATGCAATAATTGTTGAGTTTCCTCTCTTTTTGTGTTCCCTTTAATTTGATATAACAATATTGCTAATGCACGGTATTATGTTGCTGCCAGATCCGTGCTAGAGTTGGGAAATTTGAAAAGTTCATCCAAGAAAATGATGCCAAGAGACGCAGAGCGATTCAAAAATATCAAACCGAGCTTAAACTGAAGGAAGCTAAAACAAGTGAAGCTAGTGTCTTCGCCAATGAACTGGACGTTCTTAGATCAAAGTAAGGATTGTAAGCATTTATATAGACAGTAAAAACGTATTCATAATATCCCTTTAGATGACTGGAAATAAACTAGTTTATACACTGTATTAATAATTTATATTGTAGGCCCATCAGAACAAACTGATATTTTTTTTTGTCGGGGGAGGGGGGGGGTACTTTGAGCATAGCTAGAAGCACTGTGCAATTAGTGTTCAGGAAATTCAAAATTATTCGAACTTGGAAACTGCAAATGACAAGAAAACTATTTGGGGGTGGGAAGGGCTGCAGCTCCAATAGCCTCCCGACAGGCCTGCATTGTTACTATTAAATGGTATAATTATCGACCATGGCATGCTGGAATGACATTACAGGGGGTAGCACTTGTATGGCCCTTTAAAAATTAATGAAAGTTTCAGCAAATTATAACTAGTTCTCATAATCTAATCATCTTTTTTGTCATGTCTCATGGTCTCATATTTTCTCTGTGTCATAACCTTGGATTTTATTACAAGATAGCTCGCATTCTCAGCATTTCTGACGGAGCTCAAAATCTCTATTTGCTTGAAATTTTTTTGGTGTCTCAGTATTTTAATCTCAGTCCCAGTCTTTTCATATCATAGCATCTCTGTCTCAAATTATTCATTGCTTTCCAAAGTCTTAGGCTCAGTTCTAAAAAGGCTGTCTCTGCATCTTGGACAGTCTCAGATTTACCATTTGCTATATATCGGTACCAGCGCTAGCCCTAACATTGCAGGTTGAACAGTGCATGTGTGTGTTGTTAGCCCAAAGCTTTCGACTTTGAAGTTTGACCTCATTGCTTAAACACTAATGTTCCACAGGACACATCTGGGTTGGTGTGCAAAAGAATGCTTAATTAGCTTGCTACTCCTTCAGAGGAAAGTTAATATGTAGCACAAAGAAAATTAATGGCTTACACAGATTTATCTGTTTTGCAGGAAAATGGCTCTTGAATCAAAAATAGCAAAATATTCCATATATGAGAAATATCTGTTGAAAGTGCTTGATCGACTTCCAGAAGGTGAGTATTGATAAATGTAATTGATAATGATAGTGTGTTGACTGTATTACATATTAATTTTTGCATTAGATTGATAAATTAGAAATTGTTTTACAACAACTTTATGGAATATTCTCAGACTGATATTGATAGTAACTAAAGTTCAAATAAAAGTATTTAAGTGATAGGAATTACAACAAAGAGCAACAATAGTAACATATTCAAAATTATTAATAATGATATACTTTCTTAGTATTTACAAACATTTAGGACCTAGGAGGTACCATGGAAGAAAGATAATGTAGGGCTCTTTTTCCAATGGGCAGGACAGAAATAGTGAGAAAATATGTTAATGACAAAATTGCACACAGGACCATGTCATAGAACAAAAAAGAAAATCTATAATTACACAATCAAGAGGCATACGCTATGTAATTGTAAGTTTCAGTAACAAAAACAACATGCGCCAGCATAAATGATAAGAGAACTAATTAACAAGTGTAAGGTGAAAGTTGGTTAGAGTGACAACATAAGGGACAACAAGACTTAATTTAATAGCTAGTATAGTGTGCATGTGTAAATAAAATTTTAACACTTAACTTTTGACAAAACTGTTATGAAGTTTATATGTATGCATCATGTGGAATTGCATGAATAGAGAGGTTTGTACGATCATGATAAAGTCATCTCTAGGTACATTACAGTATTCTTTCACTGAAAAGTGTAAATATAGGGCACTTGTTATTTGACTTTTTAATCCTAATAAAGATAATTTGAAGACAGTTAAATGTATGCTAGCTAGCTAGCTGCAAGAACAAAAGGATCCCTGCATGTTTTAGGATTCTACAATATTTGTAGACTGTTGATATATAGATCAACTAAAAGCTCTGTGTAGGACAGAAATAAATTTTTGTTTTGCTTTGAGAAAATTGTTTCAAATTAAGTAATGAATTATTAACTGTACTTATTGTTCCTTAGTTTGTCTGAGAGGCAAACTCTCCTGCACTTTGCAGGAGGCTTAAATACAATTCACTTGATCTCCTGCTCTCCTGCATTTCACAGAAATCTCCTGCATTTTTAAGAAGGGTTGAGAAGGATTATTCCAACAGTTGTATGTATAAATAGGTCATATATAGGAGATATGATGCAAGGCAATGTGAACAGTACACAATAAAACTTCCAGCACCCAAAAAAATCTCCTGCATTTTAAAGTTCTAAGGTTGGCATCTCTGGATGGTGGTTTTTGGATTCCAAATTGAATTTTAAAATTTTAGATGTTTTTGCTTGTTTCTGATATATTATTACAAGATGGGGAGGGAAAAGGAGGTTCTTGTCCCTTAACAGACTAAATTTCAATATTCAAGTTGCATGTACCATCACTCCAACCTACTGCTTACAGTTGCTTAAATTTTGTAGATTACCTGGAAATGAGTGATTCAATGCTGATGGGAGTGATGATGAGGTTTCGAACATTGAGTTCAACAAACCAAACTCTAGTGAAGATGTTGTCTGATCGAGCTGACCAGGTGAAGTAACATGTTACCACAAGAACTGTGTGGTTTGATCAGAAAATACTCATACATACTCGAGCTAGTTCCTAGCATATAATATGGATAGTAAGCAGAAATTCCAAGGGCCGGGCCAATAATGGGTACAGAATGCTTTGATTAACTTTCAAGCAGAACAACTAGAAATTACAGCGGGAGGGGGAAGGGTCTAAACCACAGATCCCCAATGGGTACTGTATATTTTGTTGGTTTCCAAATGCCACACAAATTAGGTGAATACCATTATCTTGATTTATTTATTGAATGGATGTTATTGTAATACTGTCATGTAAAGTAACCCAGATAATTCTGGTTGTTTTGCCTTTTAATAATAAATCACCCTAGCAAAAAAATGTGCTTTTGGTTGTCTAAATTTGCTGGCATTGCACATTTCCTTCCACGCATTTTGCAAAAAATAAACGTCAATTTTTATGATGAAAAGGTTTTTTATCTCTTGATATTTATAACTAACTGGATTATTTTTTGTCTTGCTGTATAGGTTGAGAATGAGCAGCAGCTGCTGCAAGACATGAACTTAGAGCATACCCAGAGTTTACTGGTAAGACAAACTTTCGTGGAATACAAAGTACTTTTTTTTGTTGATTTCACTGAGATGTTGGTGCAGCACTTAATCGAAGTGCAGCAAACAACGTACTTAACTGCTGCAGCAATTTAACGTGAAGCTCGAAAGTAATTAAGAAACTCGCAAATTAGTGCCACAGCACTTATTCAAGGTGTGGCACTTATTGGAGGGCAGCACAAGATTAATTTTGTGGGCCTAGGTGCCTATTCCTAGTGCGGCTCTTATTTGAACAGGGTCCGTACGGGTCATGGAAACCTGGAAAGTCATGGAATTTCATAATTTTATTTTCCAGGCGTGGAAAATCGTGGAATGTTGATTAGGGTCATGGAAAGTCATGGAAAATTGGCAGAATTTAGATTGATAACAGCATGTAGAAAAAACATAACCAATCCGTGCGTACTTGCACAAAATTACATGCCTTTTTGCTGAACAATCAAAGATTTTGCCTCAGAAGTTGACTCGCGGAAATGCATGCGCAGTGCAGTAAAACCGTGCGAGAGTTAAATCATATTAATTCCTAGAGTTGAACTTGGTAGTGCTACTATGTCTGAAAATAAATACCCATTTCTTCACTTTGTTTAGCTTGAATTATGCTAGGAAAAAGGAAAATGAAACTACTTTGATGTATTGAGGGAAAAGATAACAATGCTACGTCATGGAAAAAGTTATGAAAAAAGTCATGGAAAGTCATGGAATTTTAGAAAGTCAAAAGAGTACGAACCCTGTTGAAGTGTGGCGCTTATTTAAGGACTTACGGCATGTAAATATAAAGACTTTATATTCTGAAGTAAGAATTTCTACATGTACTACAGACCGATGGTATTCTAATTTTATGTGTTTTAACACATTTAAAGTTTCAATTTTTGTACTTCAAATGCCCCATACAATAACTAGTGAAAGAGTAGGCTTTATGTTTTGCCTCACTATTAATTTAAAATGTGTATGTAAGGAAAAAGTATGGCCAACTGCTTTTCCATAGTGCTCATTGCGCTGGTGCAAAGCGAGATATACAAATAAATATCAGTTAGAGGAGTCAATGCCTTCTTTAAAGCTCAACAGATCAGTTTTATGACAACTTTATAATCCTTACTCTTCAGAAGCTTGAACTGAGTTTAATAGGTCGAACTTGAACTGAATTTAAAGGTCCCCCTCTCTGTGTGTAAAGATTTTACCTGCAAATCAAATAGGCCTTTTGCAGTTGGAGGTCATGTGACCACACCAATTCAAAAATAGAAAGAGTAGGTTAACATTAGAAGGCATAGTTTCAAGAAAATGGAGCAGATAAAACCATTGACAAAATATATTTTTGACACAGTACATCTTATGTTTTATTTCCATCGCCTTTAAATGGGGATGGGGGGCTTGTTTAAAAACTTGAAGCTCTAGAGGGGGGCTTATTAGAGCGCTCACGGTATTTGTGTTTGAAACATTTTGGATGATGTTTGTGTTTTCCTTGCCGACAGTGAACTGCTTTGTTTACATTAGGTTCTTAAGCGTTGCTTATTTATTTTTTAGAAAAATTGATTGCTAGGTTGGTTAATCTTTTGATTAATTTTCTGCAGCTTAAAAACAGTGAACTTGCAGTGCTACAGCAGAAACTTGAACATACAATGCAGAAAAACGCAAAGCTGGACCAGAAGCTACTTGATCAAAAAGCTACATTCAGGCAACAGGTTTGTTTAGGTTCCTTAAATTTCATGTATAAAATTTAACCAAAGCAAAAAAACTCAAAAGCCATTTTAAAAAAATTTTGGTTCCAGCTCATTTGTATCAGATTTTGATGTGAGTTGTTACATGCTTTGAACGGGCCTAAGTAATATTTAATATACTGTCAAAATAAAGATTTTCCTGATTATTATATAATCTACATGGTTCAAAATAGTTGCTGGCCAACAAATTTCCGATCCTTCCGGCGAATTTTATCTTCAATTGAAATGAAAGGAGAATCAGAAAACGGGTAGCTGTTTGTAAGATCTGAGATAAACCTGATTTTATCGCCTCAAAATGGTTGCAGTTGAGAGATGAGAAGCATTAATTTAAATTTTCTTGTTACTATATTATATACAAAAACAGCCGGTCAAAGTCTACATTGAACAGCCTACAAAATAGGGAATATTTTCTGTACGTTATTTTGAAACCGGAATTTAACCTTTTCAGTCCTCAACACATCAGATGCATGTTGAAATACATATTGTCTTTTGTAAATTGCTATGTTCCATAAATGGATTTGGGAAAGAAACTTAAAGATGCTTCCCCCAACCCCATCTGTAGCTTCTCTCCCCCTCCCCTTCCCCTCCCTAAACTTCTGACCATCTGAAGCCATGCACCATCCTTCCTTTTTTTGTAATTTAATAGTTAGTAAGAACTAGTGTGTTTTGAAAAATGAAACATTTTGAAGAAACTTCGCTATTTCAATTGTTTTCTTATACAGTTTTCTAAATTGTGTTCGCCAACAGTAAATGGGGCATCAGAGAGTCCCACAGGCATTCAATTGAATTGATACCTAAGGAAAAAATTAAAGATTTGGTTATACTATATAAAAATCAACAAGTGTTATGCAACTCTAGCAAAAAAACTTTTGCATGTAATTTCATACTCGCTTCAGGGTTAAACATTTGCAATGTTCCTATGACTGATTTCAGAAAACTGGACAATTGTGTAGATCAGTTATGAGTACCATTAAGTCCCGTGGACTTTATCTGCTCTCCCAGCTTAACCGATTATTTATTTTGAGTTTAGTACGAAAAGAGAGTGAGGTGTCTCACATTTGTTTGGACGCCTATGAATTAGAGTTTCTAATCAAAATCAAGATGGAATATGAGAATTACCTAATTCATGTTTTTAATGGTTTTCAGCTGCAAAATGTTTGGTATAGTCCTTTAGATATGTACTTGGTCCAGTTACGCAGCTGATGTTTTACCTTAACCATTCAAATTATGTTGAATAACTATTTTTTACAATTTAACTTTGCAGAGTGAAACTCTTGGCCGAATCAAGCTCGCAATTGATAATATTTCTGAAAAATGTATCCGGCAACATGCAACACCCCTTGAAAGCCAAGATTTTGATGGAAAATTAAGAATTATTGAGGTAAATGAAATTTTCTTTTGGCTGCAACCACAAGGATTTTGAATTAGATCATTTGAAAGTTCGCCTGAATTTCTGTTCCATTTTTCTCTTGTGTTTAGCAGTTGTTGCAGGTTAGTTTATGTTTTAACAATTGTGAAATTTCAGTTCAACATTTTTTCTTCAAATTGAACAGGTGTAAAAAACCAGCTATTAGGTTACTCCCAATGAAAAACTGTAAATCTAGTATTCCAGGGTTTTTATTTATTCTAGGATTTTTGTACTTTACTTTAATTCTCTCTAAACACACAACACTCGCATGGACCTTAGAAACTCTTGAGTTATAGTCATTAAAATTCCTTTAAGTTAATTGGTTTCCTTAAGAAGAGTAAAGCAATCCAATTTAGTTATCAGGCAAAGTCAAGACAATGGTATTTGGTCTGATATTGATAAAGAAACCAACTAAACAGGGGTTAATTCCAGTTACTTTTAACATGGTTTAATATTTGCACTAAAATTTAACTGTCAGTTTGCATTCACATGAAGATGTTGCAGAGGGTCCTTTATTTTCTTTAAATGCTTTTGGAAATGTCTCGAACCTCATAACTAGTTAATTTAAGTAATTTTAAACTTTAATTGAACCTGCACTCCAAAATTATTTTCTTACATGTTTGAAAACATCAGTTCGGGGTTTCAAAAGTATACTTTCTAAAACGATCCTTTTATTAATATTCTGCAAAAAGTGTTGTACTGACGTCTGACGTCTCAACAGGAAACTGTCAAAAGAATCAGCTCTATTGCCTTGTTGGGACTATTTTATTGAGCTTGGGTTTATTGTAAAATTACCCAGTAGAATAAAACGCGCTTTCTTTTTTAAGCATATGGGCAAAAAGCTTTTATTTCTTAGATAATAAACTGCAGTTTCACATTGTAGAGTCAGACGTCAATGCAATATGGCGGCCTCCATGAGATTGACTAGTATTTGGCAAAATATCAATTAATGAATCGTTTTAGAAAGTACGTTATTTTTTGGAATCCCAGACTGATGTTTCTATACAAATCAAAAAATAGTTTTTGAGTGCAGGTTCCTTTAAAACAAGTTCAACTACTTGTGTTACTTGCCTATTGATTTCATTCATTATTTGATCTTCACTTTTTATGATAGGTAAATTATTTATGTATGTTATGTGTGCATTAAATAATATATATGTTCTTGCCTTTCAGGAGCACATAATAGAACATAGCGACATATGCCGCCTTGCCAAACCCCCTGAGTCCACTATTGCTTTGTCAGAGGCAGGAGTCATTAGTCCATCAATTCTGAAAAAAGATTCTCGTCTTTCAAGATTGAACAGTCACACTTTTGAATCCCCCATTTTAGTAAAAGGCTCGTCTTCAAGAGGATTACGGACAGCACATACTGCTTTGCGATTTGCTGCTGATGTGAAATGAATACTCTTTAATACCTTACAGTTCTGTTTGATATCTAACAAATGATTATTTTTAACAGCGTTAAAGTAGATAAGGTTCTTATACTGAAACAAATTAGGTAGTTAACCTTTTTACTCTTAAAGTTGCACGCACAGTGGAAATTTTTGAAATTCTCTTAACTTGCAAATTCCATAACATTTCAACAAGTAGTTTGGAAGAATTTGTAATTCATCTTCGAGATTTTGTGGTGGGTGACCAAGTTTAATATTCTTAAAGCTTGTCAACTTGCTTTTCATTGATACTGTCAGGAGAATTTAGATGTTGACAAATTCTGAGTAAAAGGGTCAGTAGTATATGTTTAGTTTATGTAAAAATCTTTTGAGTAATTTAAAATATTGATGAACAAAGGATTTTATAGTATGTATATTGTGTATGTTAATATATAACTATTGTTTACAAGTAAGACATTTTAAGTCTCCTTTTTTGAAAGCGGTGCTGTTTATATGAATTATTTGATAAGAAATACTAATAAAAAACAAATTAAATCATGGTCTTTTAGAGTACGAGTGCTTCTTTGCTTTGAACAAATGAAAATAACAGAGTACATGGAAAATAGACTAAGTTTCTTTGAAACCAAAAATTATTTGCTCCGACAATAGTTAATAGAAGAACGGATTATGAAACCATTGATTTATCTTTTTCTTTCGTTGTTTGGATTTCAAAGTTTTGAAATTCTATAAGAAACCAGTTCATTCCACAAATTTCCATTGTGTATTTTTTTTCTTTTTTTTTTTGGGGGGGGGGTGGGTTTTGGCTTTCATAACCAGCCGGAAACTATGCTCCGACGAAAGGCTATGAGTCCTCAGCTTGGTCCTGCAGCTGCTTGAAGGTCAGCGTGGTCAAATCAGCAACAGCAACGACCAGCTGAACAACCTTTCCCTAGACTCGATGAAGTGATGCAAGGATGGGTGTGTGTGTGTTGGGGGGGGGGGGGATATTTAGCAACAGGGTTCAGGAGAATAGTCAGAAAGGGCGGGAGGCAGGATTTAAGGTTAGGGGAGGCGGGCGGTTCTGCCGGTGGGCCAAGAAGAAGATGGCTGCTACAGACAATTTGCGGCGCCCAGGCCAACACCAAGACTACGCTAGAGTTACTCGCTCGGGAGCTACTATTTATTGTCGATGCGGCCCGTGTATCCCCACACAGCGTCTGCCCTGAAGTCTGTAACAATCTTTGGTCTTGAAGTCAACCTAAAAAAGACAGAGGTTCTCCACCACCCACCCCTAAGCAAACGTGCCGCGCACCTAACATATGTTAATCAGCGATGCTGAACTGAAGACAGTCCAGTAGTTACCTACCTGGGGTGCAACATCTCCTCAGACACAAAAAATGACAGAATTATAAATAACAAATTAGAAACGGCAGACCTTACACTTGTGTCTAATGCACAAGCACCCTGAAGAAAGATCAGAATCGACAGAGCCGTGGAACTAGCTACCCTGTACGGTTCCGAGTAAAGGGTCACATACAAGCAATATCTACGAATGCTGGAATGCTTCCACCAACGGTGTCTCCGCTCCTTCCTCAACAACCACTGGAGCGACTACGTCGAAGCAAGCTGGAATCACCAGCATTGAAGCTGTCAGATATGCTGGGCTGGGCACGTCCCCAGAATGGGCGATAATCGCCTTCCCAACATGGTCCTCTAAGGTTAACTCTCCACAGAGGAGCACCAAAGAAAAGATTCAAAGAATTTCTAAAAGGTGATGATACCGCTGGACGAGACGCTTAGTGACACGCCGTTCGTCAGTCGGTCTCCTTGTTTTCAAAATATTCGTAAATATTCAAACACCAAAATTTTGCTTTAAGTCTCTTATATTGCTCTTTCGGGGTCATTAAGATCAATTATCATTTTGATATTACCAAATCAAATGTTATATTTTGTATGAGTTAAGTGTAAGGAGAAGTTTTGAGTCGATAATAACTGTTTTTTGAAAAAACATCCCCTTTCTAAAACTATCTACACATTGCCACACCAAACTTCTTTCATTTAATTACATTTATCACAACCATATCAAACATTTTACAAATTTATGTCAATTTCTAATGTGAGCTTTTCATACATTTGTGGATTTGTAATACAGAATGCGACACCCCTATCCATATGCAACTAATCATTATTTGGGCACACTTCTGTTGTATCATGCAACTAATTAAATAAACAGGAACTTTTAGTAAGGCTTAATTGCTTGACTAAACCCCTACAACTGCTTAACACGCCATTAATTCTTTCTGCAGACCTGGCCGGCCGCTCATTATACTGACCAATACAACAGTAGAGCGATTCAGTCACTCTTTTCAGCGATAGATCTTGGTTCCTAATGTTTAGCTGACTCATGTTTCACTTAATTTCTTATAATATTACTAAATTATAGATGTACTTTATCACATATGTTCCAGTTTGGAAGAAAAACGTTGCTACCAACACTTTTAAATACTTACATATTGCCAGAAAAGCTGGCAACCGGGCTGAGATAGACAAGTGGACTAACAACAAATGGTTCTTACACTAAAACACGAAAACCTTCCATCAACGACCAGATGTGTTCGAATCCTAAACAATATTTATATAACCAATAATTAATTATCTTCTGGCCTCTAGTTCACACTCAAAATGTAATCGTTTTAACTCACTTAAGTCATACATACACGTGTGTCTTGGAAACACAATTAGGTAATTAAATGGTTTCCTTTTTTACACACTTTTTATATTAAGTAGCCATATTCCAAAGGTAAGTCTTGTGAAAACTTCAAAAGGTCTACTACAGCGTCAATTCTGTTTATCTTCTAAATGGGCAATGTCGCGCTAGGTGGCCTCTTATTCCTGCAATCATTAAACAAAATAAAAGTTCAGTATTATATAACTCATGCACTAGGCATTCATAGACACTTTTCCTTGCCCCCCCTTGCCCCCCCGTCCCCTCCCCCCCCTCCTCTCTCTCTCTCCCCACACCAACTTCACT
>JAOBRD020819845.1:9340-30088 GCA_027575215.2 Hydrozoanthus sils
AGAGTGGTAGGGTGGTATAAGAGAGGTTGGATGGTGTAATAGAGAGTGGTAGGGTGGTATAAGAGAGGTTGGATGGTATAATAGAGAGTGGTAGGTGGTATAAGAGAGTGGTAGGGTGGTATAAGAGAGGTTGGATGGTATAAGAGAGTGGTAGGGTGGTATAAGAGAAGTTGGATGGTGTAATAGAGAGTGATAGGGTGGTATAAGAGAGGTTGGATGGTATAATAGAGAGTGGTACGGTGGTATAAGAGAGTTTGTATGGTATAATAGAGAGTAGTAGGGTGGTATAAGAGGGGTAGGGTGACCAGTATAGGAGGGGTAAGGTGGTTTAAGAGAGGGGCCACAACTTTGAACTATTGAGAGAGGGGTGCATTTTTATTGTTATCGTTTAGTTTTTATTGTTACATGCAATGAGTCTTGCTAATTTCCCCCAATTAAAACTTTGTTTATTTGAAGTAGCAACTAAGGTCCTTGTAAAGAGAACTCTGGCTAGCTATATGGAATATTTTGTTACCATAAGGACTTAAAAACCTTGTTTTTGTTTTTAGATCTGAGACAGTAAGTAAGTCACTTGGCAAGAGGACACCAGCTGATAGAGTCCAAGGCACAATATCACTAACTATAAATGCTATTGGTCGAAGTGATGCAGCTTTAAACCAATCAGCTCGGGGTATGCTTCTTTGTTTTAGTTCTACAGGGCTTTGAGGCTTGCTGGAAATCCCTGGAGTTTCTTATATTTTTGAGAAGCCAAGAAAGTGCTTGAAACTTTTTAATTTCGGGAAAAACTCCAAGAAAATGTCCAAAGCATATAAGCGCCCTCACAAGTTTTCTTGTTTTGTCATTCTGAAAGATACAAAAGGTTTCAATTTGTCAGTGTTGTTGGTGTTGGTATATCTAACTTCTAGATTTTGCACCTTTGTACAGTAATAAGTAAATTGGTGTGGTATTAAGTTACTGGCGTTTCTAAAAATTCTCCTTGGAAATTCCTGGAAAAGTTTTTGAAAAGAATGGAGTTTTGATTTTCTGGAATTGTCAGTTCTCTTGATCATAATGACCAGTTTTTCAGCCTGGTGATGGTCAAAATGATCGAAACATTTGCGTAGTTTTTGTACCTATCATTTATCCTGTTACAATTAGAATTTCTGAATCTCTAATCTACCGTAAATGCTCTAACAAGCCCCCCTTCTAGAGTCTCAAGTTTTAACCCCCACCCCCCCCTCAAATAAGCGCTCCCCTGGCGATGAAGTTAAACATAAGCCTTATTGTGTCAGGAATACAGATTGTCAATGGTGGTATCAGTTTTAGCTTTTGATAAGTGCTGGTTATAACGCCAGAGGAAACACACAGTCACTTGTCACTATTAAATCTGTTTTGTGCCCCACAGGGCTTGCCATTTGAGGCAGGGCTTGCCATTTGAGGCAGGGCTTGCCATTTGAGGCAGGCGATTGCTCTCGCTCACCATCGCTCGTGCAAAACTAACCTAAGGAGAGCGATTAATTGCTCACCTTTAGTCCAGGAATCGCTCACGTTGTTGGGAAATGTATTGCTAGCAATGTGTTGTGGTTTGTCCTATACGTATTGGAAAAATTCACGTGCAAATACTTCCACAATAACAACGAGAACGATCAATCACGCATGTTTACAGTCTGGTGGATGACTATATTGCAGTTTTGTGAAAATCAGCATACACTTTTCAACTGTCTTTATTGAATACTGTTGACAAATTACAAAAGTTACGTTTCTAATTTAAAAGTATTTAATTACATTATTTTTAATTTCCTAAGTACACTCGGTCGTCAGTGTGAATGGAAGTACTTCAAATTTGGATGAAATTCGAAGTAACGGCCCTGGTATCAGGGAAGTGGTGCACTGTCTTTGTAAGAGTTTCTTTTAAGGTCTTATCACTTGGAAAAGACAGCTCAGCTCGATTAGCTTAGGTGAGCTTTTTGTCAGTCGCCAACGATTTTCAAAGGGCAAGCCCTGACCCTTACTTTATAATGTGTTTCTCTTTTCAAAAAAGCCTCCCCCCCCCCCCTCTCTAATAAGCCGCCCGTCTCGAAGGTCCAAGAACAAATAAGTCCCCACCCCAGGGGCTTATTAGAACGTTTACAGTGGTTTAAGTCTTGTTTTAAATCTCATCAGCTTAGTCATAAGCTCTCCCCTCGCTATATTTTAGCCATTGATTAGACTGGTTTTTAAACTCTATAAAAAGTTTTGATTAGTATTTTATCGATTTAAAAGTATTGATGCGTGAGAGAGGCGTTCTAAGAACATTTTCAGCACGTTAGATTGTGCAAGTAACACGACACGTTCTTACGCTCGCACAAGTTTTCAGTCATGCGTATTACAAGTTAACAATATTTATGATGATGTTTCAAAACGTTTTTCATTTTGACAATCTTGATTACCGTGAACTTCCAAAAGCAAATAATCAACTTACTGAGCTTACTTACTTTGGTGCCTTTAGGTGAAAATGGCGACCCACAGCAAGAAAATATTTCTCCTGTCGGTGTTCATCAGACGAATCTTGTAACGTTAAATCCAGATCTGGCTTCATCCGCCCCAGACATCCTTCAACCATTAGATTTAAATTCACGTTCAAGCTACCCACCAGCAAACACTCCTTCACCTGTCTCTCCATACGAAACAATAAACCGAAGTATGATGCATCATGTAACTTGTCGTCGAAGTTTACAGCCACGAGAGGAAAGGCCATTCTCAGATTTCTACGGGGAAGAATTTGTTCCTTTAGATGAAAACATCATGAGATCTCCTTACAATAACCACACCCTTGAATCGCGTCGACTACATGATACCCCTAGTGAGAGAAATCCTGATGATAGTCTGTTACCGAATGTAGAACACGCTGATAATATTGACGGTAATAATCAGAACGAGTCTTCAAATGTTGAAAGTGGACAAACAGGTTTAGATTCAGAAGGGAGACCAGCTGAAGTTGCTGCAGATGAAAGTGGCAATGTTGTTGCTATGGAAACAGTAAGTGACCAATCAAGAGAACCGCAACGTCAGCCACAGGAAAGAGACGGAAGCGTAGAACTTACTGAAGATTCTCCCTTACGAATTCTTGAAGAAAGCGATATTGTGCATGAGCAAGAAGCGAACATTGAGGCTGAAATGGAAGAAAACTTCGTTGATGAAACTGAAGAAGATCTTGAAGCAGAACAGCAAGAGAGTATGGACACGTGCGAGCCTGAAAGTGTCTCAGATAATGAAGAAGTCATGCTGGACACCTCTCCTACAAACTTATCCATGCCTAGTAATCAAAATGACCACCCTGGAGTACTCAGTCAGGAAGAGGCTTCACAAATACTTGATGAAGTCTTAGCTAACTCTGACCAGATTATGTGCCAGCGAACTGAAACACCTCCCCTCCCAGGAGAGGGAGATGTGCAATCGACACTCTCCCCCCTCCCAGAAGGTATCTCCTCAACAGTATTCCGACCCAAACCTCAATGTATTCGTGGACCCTCTGTTGCATCTACTTTAATGGATTCAAACACCATAAGTGCTACTCGATTAACAGATGACACAGTTAGTTGTAATGTAGTTTCTGTAGACACTCCAACGAGTGTGGTCGCTGTAACAAATTTCTCAAACTCACATACTCTTAACGAACCCTCTGTAAGACTTGAAGAAGCAGTCGAGCAAGTAGTAAATAACAACCATTCAGCAGCTGAAAGTGAACAAAGTTGTTCAACATCCAGAGTTGGTGTGTCTAGAGAATTGATCCCTAACGGGCAAGGAACAGCACTGCGGGAGTCATTTCCCATGGAAGAAACTGAGCCCATGTGTTTAGATAGTGCTTCGATAAACAGTACATCCACAACCGAATTGTTAGTGGCCACACCCTCTGCATTGTCTTCCCCATCAGTGGCTAGCCCTAGCCCAAATACTTCATCTTTTTCACTAGTAAGCTCGGAGATGGCCTCGGGAAATCAAGCATCTACATCGCAAGGTAGATCTCAACAAGGGGCAAAACGTATTTCTGGAACCAAAAGTGAACCTCACCGTTCATCTCCCAAATCACAAAAGTCTGAAAGGGGTCGACACAGACAAAGAGAAAATGCGGAGTTGCATCCTGAAAATAATTCTGAAGCGCATGGGCAACACTCATCAGTTGTAAGCTTACAGGAAGATTCACATAACTCACCTGTAGAATTAGCAAGACGAGTATCTTTACCCACGAGAACGATTGCAAGTGCCACACCAAGTATGTCTACTGCTGACTCTGCCTCAGATCCAGTTCTTGTGGTGGAAGCAGTGGCAACAGAGACTTCACTGTCAACTGCGGCGGCTGTTACTCCTTTACTTTCACCGCCCATAACAGATGACGATGCCCCAATGGCTTCCACACCATCAGGACGAGAAACTGTCTCAGGTACCATCATGGCCAGGTCGGTGCTAGTGTCAGAAGGTGCAGCTTCTGCGACTGGAAGGCTGGGTGATACAATGGCAGCTGCTGCAGAACCCAATAGGAGGGAAAGATCAAGTACTTTACCAGTTGGCACTGACTTGAATTCATCTTCCTCAGAGTCCGAGGGTTCCTTGCCTCGTGGAGCACGAAATGATTCTGGTGTAATATACGCTAGGGCTCTTCCATCAACTGCAAAGTCTAACGGCAGCAGTGTTGACAAAAGAGACAACTCGAAGCCTTCAAAAGAAACCATTTCATCTCTATTGAAGACTTATGTAAGAACTGCACAGGTAACCCAAACTAATGAGCCTCCGGTGGAACCTAGTATGATAGAAGCCAGTGCACAGCCTGTGGAGGTTGCCCGTGGTCGCAGACGAATCAGGGTAGAAAATAATGAAAGTGAGCTGGTAGATGAAAGTAATGCACCAGTGCGACCACGAAGGACACAGCGACATCGACAACGGACCCACCCAGTACACCTACAAATCCAGGACCAACAGCAGGGCAGACAGCAGCACCAGAACCAGGAAAACAACAATAATCCTTTGCCACCAAGTAAGTGGTTTTATTTACGAATAATCAAAACTCCCAAACACAACTCGAAGAATCTTAGCTATAAAATTGGCTATTAGGGGAAAAAGTAAGTTTGGACATAAAGGAGGCCACTAACGATAAAAAATTACACGGAATGTATAGAATAAAAGTATTGGTACTCATTCGGACAATCTACCAATACATCTGTTGTTATAATGGCTAGGAAGGTTAACTGCCTTTAGACACGTAAGTGAACGTCCAATTCAATTCAATTTATTTATATAGTACCTTTTTACAATCATTTTTTTTACAATTTAAACACAAACAGAAAATAAGGTACTCAGCCAACTGCAGTAACCAGAGGTTAACCTAGGCAGTTGGCTGAATACAACTTATATCACTTATATAATCTAATAGAGAGGAAAATGATTACTGTAATAACTCATAAAAAGGAAAAGGGAAACTAATAATAAGCAGAAACATAAACATAAAACGGTCATTTCTTGTTTTCTCCTAACCCGAGTTTTTTCAAGTATTTTTTGTAGGTTTATGAAAGTATTTAGCATCACATCAGACAAGAGTTGAAGGAAGCCTCATAAAAGAATGGGAGAGTTTCAGTCATTACCGTTAATAAGTCAACTGTTATTTGATTGGTGTTTTTAAAAAATCATTCTTTAGTTGATGTCCCAAAGGTGTTAGGATTTGAAAAGGTTTCTTTGTAAACATTACGTCATATGCTCACACTGCATCAAAAAACTACACAACGAGCTTTGAATTATGTTTACAAAACTATAAAAGAGATCGAATTGAAGAAATGTACAAGGACACCAGTAATAGTACTTAGTACAGTTAATGACCGAAGTTTCCTTCTTATTTTATAGATTGGGAAAGAGGGGTAGATTCCCATGGGAGAGTGTATTATATCGACCATGCCAACAGGACCACAACTTGGACAAGGCCTCGAACCGGTACGTTGTCGTTATTAACCCATTTAGTTCCAGTCAGTTATCAACAGCTAACTTCTCCTTACTTAACACATGCAAACTAAGACGTTTGGTTATGAGAAAAAGAGAACTGATAAGACAAAGCAAACTTCTGGAGATGAATAAATTGTTCAATGACAAGTGTGGGCTCAAGATGGGAGATCGATGTTTGTCAGTATTCGGGATTAAGCCTTTTTTTTATGTTATTGCAAGACATTTGACCACAGACACTAGAAAATTCGTCACTTAACTAAAATGTAGCGAGGTTCGTCGTTGAAGATAAGTTTTCTCAGCTGAGTTGTGCGCAATCAATCAGTTAATCGTTTCATATTCTGATTCTGTAAATAGCGAGTAGAATTTGAGCGATTTGGAGAAGGAGAAAATAGCGAGCTCTCACTGACGGGTCCTTATTGTAACACTAAACATGTTCTGGCGTATAAGTTTTTCAGCCCCACATGTTTTTCGACATCGATCTTCTCATTACAAAACTATTAAAATACACACAATTTTTTATGAGAAAATAAAAATTGCTCAAGCGTTGTTAACTACTAAACTCTCAGACACTGACCAGTAACATGAAAAGAGTTGTTCTAGTTGGAAGAATTTAGCAGCACATCATTTAGCTCGTGTTCGTCACTCTATTGCTATAAGAGCTTGCGAGTGGTGGTATTTGTTCGTGGAATGGTTGTGAAGAATTAGTTGTTGTAGTCACAGCTGTCCTGGTTCACAATGAATAAAAGTTGAATCATGGCTTGAAAACTGACGAGCCACCTTTCCAAGCCCGTAACCACCTTGAGGCGAACCGTCGGTAAAATTGAAAATTTTAGTTAAAAAGAATTATCGCGCCAGTGTAAATAAAGCAGTTCTATAGAACTAAATATGCAGCCGAATATAACGACAAAGCCACCTTCTTTACATGAGTTTACCGCCATTTTTCAACCTTTCTGTGTTCAAGATTGAGAAGAACTTTGCAAATTTAATACATTCTGTGTTAGTTCGAACAATTCATGGGTCATATGTTTTTCATGAGCTTTCTTTTCAACGCTTTTCTGTCCGTCTAAGAAATTCTCTTGTATATCTGGAATATACATGTACTGATTTTCTAATTTGGTGCTTTTTAAGCGATTCTAAGGATAAAAATTTCAAAAATTTTCGGACCCCTTAGAATTTGTCTGCGCCTTAGCGCTCGCACGGCCATCTGCTATCCCGGTTACTATTTTTCCTAGCTGCAGGCTTGTTTTCGTCAAAACTTAGGATGTAAGCGCCGGGTTCAGTTCTCAATTTTACTGCTATGAAAAAAAAAACCCTCTTAACAAGAACACAGCAAACACAACTTTTGTAAACCTTTTCAAAAATTCAGAATGAACTTCTTTTATGAAGGTATATGGTTCAATACAAACTAAATGTTATGTCTGTTTGTTTACTTGAGATTCTTCGCAACACGCGACTAAAAATCGTAGGCTTTCACATTTAATTAGTAAAACATTGCCAACTTGTATTCTAATGCAAATCATGAATTCTGCCGTCTTTAAATTCCGAAAGGAGTGGAGGAGAGAAAACTTATTTCCAAAGATGGAAGCCTTTTCTTGACCACAAGATTTAACTTACCGTCATTAAGAAGTATTCGAAATTTTTGCAGCAGATAAAGCAAAGTTGTGGAAAGAAGTTTTTGATTGTAAGAACGATTCTATGTCGGCAAACTGTGAATTTGTTTGTTATTCAAACACTGCACCAAACAATTCTTTGATTACTTTTGGATTGCTTTATAAAACCCAGTTCAGGAAGAAGTAAAACAAGAACTAAGTACCTGTTTGGAGATAACCCAAATCTTTTTTTCAGCGCAGAAATAAACCGCTTTGATAGGAACTACAAAGGCGCCTTTAACAGGCACTTTTAAAAAGGGAATTGCGCTGGAATAATGAAGTCAAACTACTTTTAAATTTTGCGTTCGAATTGTAGTAGACTTTTATTTGTATTGATCGAAATAATAAGGCTTTTCGTTTTTCCACCAGCCCTAGTTAACTATCAGCTTAAAAAAACGCGAAACATTTCGTTAAACCGTTAATAAGATGCCAAATCTAATGTCTGCATATCTGTGTCCATATGAAATATTATAGTTGCTTATGTTTGTTAAAGAAATAAAACGAAAATTTCTTGTTGTAACAAAAGTTACCTGAAGTCTAAGTTTTTTCATAAAAATTTGTATATGAAGGCAAGTTGTTACTGAATGTTTAACAAAACTCTACGCAGTTGTACCGAAATGGTTAACCTAGATAGACTGAATATATAAAAAAAATTTCGCGCGCTTTTTGAATGGCTTGAGCGTGCGTATATAACCAGTAAGACGCACGGCCGGCCGTGGGTGTGGACTATCGTAACATAAAGTTGTTATTTTTTCCCATTTTTAAGCACTCGGTTCTAAAGGTAACGATTCATTGTATTTCTTAAGTTAATAAATTGAGAAAACTCAGTAGTTCCTAATTGTCACTCACCATCGAAAGTTCTCAAAATGTATGCAACAGACGAGTTGAGTCTTGCGACTTGCGTAGAATAGAATTAGAATGCTTCTTACAGTTATTGCCTTCCCTGACCAGGTACCCCGCGCAATGAAACCAATATGAACGATATGAACTCACATTGGGTGAGCCTTGATAGAAGATACCAGAGCTTTAGGCGAACTATGCGGGGACGGAACAGACAACAGCCGCGGACTCAAGGAAGCACTGAAGCTCAGGACAGCCCAACTGCTCAGCACAGCTCAACCGAAACTGGCCCAGAAGTACGGTCTAGGACTGGTACGGGAAATAGAGCCCGTTCTGATAGGCATGGTACTCCTAGTGCAGGGGCTGAGACAGGTCCCTCCAGAGCGACCCGCAACGCAGCGATAGCGGAATCGCCTGCGGTCAAGTTCATTACAAGACCAGATTTCATTGAGTTTTTGAATAACTCGGGGGTAAGTGATTTAACAACAAATGTGAACCTCTTTAAGAAAGCTACTTAGATCATAAACTCTTTTTCTTCAAAGATGTAGCTGTCAAGAAATTCCAATTACTATAAATTGTCATCGTTTTGTCAGCTTTTGATAAAACCCCTATTCGCACTGTATTCATTAGAGCAACGAATATAAGATCAATGCATATGAATAAATTATCAGTTTGGCTCGAATGCAGTGCGGCAGGAATCGTGCAAGTACGAGATGATTTGGTAATTAAGGACAGGTCCTGGGAGGTGTTACTGTTAAGTTTGTTTCCCTTACCCACCCACCCAGATTTACACTGTGACTATTGTGGCGTCGCCAAATTTTATCCCAATCTATTGCAGTGCGGGTGCGGTGTGTTGTAATAGATTACTTTTTTAAAAGCAGCTTTGATTTAATAAGTTACTTTCCATCTTTCCTTCATGCGAGAGCAGAGAAATCACTACAATGTGGGAAAACTTCAATAGCCGGGCGCGCGTCAATGTGGCAACATGGGAGGGGTTTTTCAAAAGATTTATAAACAAATTTCAAAACATCTAAACCTCTAAAATACCTTTAAATGTCATTGTCGAAAACAGTTAACTATGGAGGTTTTCCGAACAATGTAACAGAAACTCCGAGTTTTTACAATTGCCCAGATCTATTTTTGTTGTTTACGGACATTGACTCTTTCTACTACGTTGAAAGGAAAAGTCCCGTTGAACCCCGGTACTCAAAATCCCCGCCAATTCGAACCAAATCCAATTTCCACAGGATTTGATCATAGATACAAAACCAGCTAATTCAAACTCGGTTAATTCGGACCCTCACTAATTCCAACTGTTTTTCGTTCGCCATCGGAGTTCGAATTAACGGGATCCTACTGTTTTTGTTGTTCAATTATTCTGTTCGCGGCGACTGAGTCAGTGATTATCTTTGATAGTTTTTCCCATGTAAGTATTTTATTAGAATTAATATTTTTTATTAATATCGTCATCGTCATTGTTGTTACCACTAAAATATTGTTTTTGCCACCATCACTATAAATGTTTTTTTTTCAAATCTAATAAACGGCTTCTCTCCTAGGACAAGGGACAATATTATTTCCAGAGCCAGATGCTCAAACTGATCATCTCCAAAATAAGGCAAGATCCAAGTCATTTTGATAGGTAAGCCGTTTTGCCCCACTGCACACCGCTAGCGAAACTTTTTCTCAACATTGTTCCTACATTCCCTACGCATAAATGAAAACATTTTGGACGTTTAATGAGACTTTAGTTGCAGCTAGGCTGGGTTGAAAAACACTAAGTGAGCTCATATAAACTCTTGTGAGTTTTCAAAGCCGCACCAAAAACGCATTATTTGAGATATCGGACTCGCTGTAGAGCTTAGTGTTATCTTGTTCTACCAATATTCAGTACCCTCTGATTTGTAGCTTAGCCAGGTGTTGAGATTTCTTTGATCCTATATGATTACGAGGCTAAAATTGTAAACAAAGATTCGCCTATTTTAGCAGCAGTAACAGTTAATATTCTTCAAAGCGTGGTAACTGCAGTTTGTCGCTCAAATGTGATCTTCTGACCTGTAAAGATAATTAAGATAGGTACTAACATGAAGTAAGTGAAAGCGTTTACATGTACTATAGTTATCTCCTAAAACTATTTTAATCATAGAAGGAAACGGTTAGTTCGTTTATTTTTCTTAGTCAAATCATGGTGAAACTTATTTGCCTCGGTCCCTACAAAGAACCTGCCTTTTTCTTCACTTATTTAAATATTCTCTGACATTTTGTTTAAGGTACCGTCACCAAGTCGAGCTCGTTAGATTTTTAAACCAGTTTGGGGACAGACAGCGCGAGCTTCCTGTAGGCTGGGACAAGAAGATTGATCAAAGTGGAAGGGTGAGTGTTTATAGTTAACTTCAACTCTACAGGGTTTGTTGCGTAGAAAAATTAAAATTAAGTACAAAAAAACTCAACTGTGTTATGATTTTTGACAACCCCTAAAAAGGCTTCGAAACATGAAAAGGACATCGTCACATGACTTGACCGCGTTAATTGTAACTATAGAAAATAGGTCGCACCAGTTCTCTAAAATGACAAAATTTTGCCCAGCCGAATCTCAGGGAATACGGTTGCAAGTCACATAATACTTGACTTGCACACACTCCCTAGAGATTCCAAAGACAAAAGGCGAAGCGGTCAAAATTCTTTCGTTCAAGGGCACCAACATGGCCGCTTTAACGTCACCTGCAAGTCAAGAATATTCAACGAAATTCCGTTTACCTAGTATAATTGTGTAGTTATAGTGGAGGGGGTTGGCACAGTGGTAAGATCTCTACTTCCCAATCCTTGGGTCCCTGGTTCGATCCCCGGCCTGATTGAGGGTTGAATATTTGGGTGACCTTCTTTCCCGCTAAAGGCCACTCAGCTTTCCATCCTTCCGGGGTCGGTAAAATGAGTACCAGCATACATGGACCGCTTTGAAGCGGCTGCCAATTGCGCCTATATGTGCTTCCGGTCCACCGGGGGTAAACTGATCATTATAAAGGCGCTATATAAATGTACCACTTTACTTTACTTTATTCAACGGTTCATGTCGTGAGACAGCTGAACAATTTTATTAAGTATCTTTATCCACGATGAATAATCTTTTTCAATTTGAAATACTATTTGTTAAGCCCCTACTATGAGTTTTTTCCTGAACCGTTTCTCGACTGAATCACACCGAATCCTCTGCAGACGTACTTCATCGACCATTCTACAAGAACTACAACCTTTATCGACCCCCGTCTTCCAGTTGATGACGTCATTACACGAAGGAACAGAGTTCACCCGGAGACAGCAGAAGTGAGTTCAACTATTTTGTTTTGCTTTTTATCGTGGGATATTATTAAAAAACAGGTAATATACGAACTTGTTATATATAAAAGCTGGCGAACCTCAAAAAGGGATAAAATAATTACAAAGATTTTTGCTTTCAAACTAAACGTGTCGTTACCCGGCACACTCTTTGTCTCAGACGTTAATTAAAATGTTTTGACTGGCTTCTGATTGATTTAATTACATTTCAAAACTTCTTGTGTCCTGTCCGCAGGGTCAAGACAAGCATTAAGCTACAAGGGGTTTGGGTTTTCAATACAAGATTGCAATAATTACATTCAAAGTAATTCATAATTTAGCCCTAGTATATTTAAGTGATTTCCATTAAAAGGGGCTCTCGCAATAACCTAAGATTGAATGAAAATATAACTCTTTTAGACCCATAGTCAAAATATAAGAGAACTTTAGGTGATCCTTCATTCAAAGCGGCTGCTCCCAAGGCACGGAACGGCTTACCGGGCAATATTGAAACCAATCTAATATCAATCACTTCAGGACACTTTTAAAAACACACTTTTTCCAACTTGCTTACAATAGTGTGCTTAGAAAAACGAGCTGCGGGCGAGTTTTCTCACACTTCTTGATTGAACTTAAAACTTTTACAAGTGTTTCTATCAATGAACAGAGCAAGCAGGCAGTTTTATATTTCTGTTATAAAATAAGGGACACAAACAGCTGATAAATCCCCGCGATGACGTATGCAGATATACTCTATTGATATTTAGAGTGCGTCGTCACAGCCAATCAGAACGCGCGATATATTTATTTTGTTTTGTAAATATTTTTATAGTTATTTGTTTAATGAATGTAATTTATTCAATGTAAATAATGAGTTTTGGGCTGTATACTTTTTGTAAATAGCGCCTTTTTATAGAGATTCCTTGTCATACACATTTGATCACATATCAAAGTAAAAATGTGCAAGATAAATATTAAATATTTTTATTGTTGGTATTATTATTATTATTATTATTATTATAATTATTATTTTCGCGTCAGAAAAAGAACTATTTATGGTTTTAGTTTTTGTTACTTTAATGTCAGATATTAACTTTTAACCAAAGATTCTTAGTAGAGAGCATACTATCACAAAGGCTGCAATCTGGTTGGCTAACCTACTCACTGTCTGTTGGGCGATAGGCAGAATAGCGAAGTTGTTGATATTTAGAAACAAAAAACAATGGTGGGTTCTTTAAGCACTCGTTGTTATCGGTTTAAACTAGGAGGTAGTATTAATAGTTGGTTTCTACTAAAACGATTAAACTTTTGGTTGTCGTTTTCTATGAATCTAATAACGAACTTGTCGCTTCGCGCCTCGTTGGGTATTAAACCCCACCCCGTAGTCTAATCGTCAAATAACCCGCCCGTTCAATCCTCAGGGCCACGGGCGAGCACCTCCCCCCAGACCTCCTCCGCCATCACAGTCAACGTCGTCACGTTCTTCAAGAGGATCGACATCTGGACATTTCAGTAAGTCTTATACTGCGTTATCATGGTTTGTGTTGTTACTATTATTATTAATTGATAATGATAACTTTGATGATATATTTAACACTACAAGTTCTTGCAACGGTAATTAGTGTATACCAGCTCGGCTACGCGGGATTTGATTGGTTTAGAAATAGTAGATGTGAGACAATATCTACCACTGAAATAGTAGATAATGCGACTGAAGCAAAATGGCGGACGGAAGTAGTCGCTTTGCAACAGTTTCGGATCACGATATTGAAAAAGTTTGCTTTAAAAACACAGGATGTTTAAAACAGCCTAAAGAAATTCTGTTTTTACGCCATTTACGACATTTTGTAGCTGACAAACTGTCAAACATGTTTGTTGTATGTTAGGCTGCTCACGCGTGAGTCTCGTCTCGCACAGTGATTCAAGTGATGAAAGTGTTTTTTTTTCCAAAAATCTTTTGTTTTCTAGAAAGGAAGTTTGTTGCCTCGCTGGTATATGCTAAAAAAATTCTTCTTCGTCAGTTTCGGTGGATAGTGGCTTAATGAATATCTACCTCGCGCCTTTGGCGCTCAGTTGATATTATGCTACTTTCCACCTCAATTGAAATAGAGTAAGTGTTAATTATCCGTAGGATTAACAGATAAAAGTGTTAAGAAGTATGTGTTGAATATGCTTTGAACAGTCAGCTACGATTTGGCTGCTTTTCAATTCCTCTGGCGGATTAATGCGTGTTACTCTTTCAACGTACAGAATTTTGTTTTAAGCTGGCTGTAATAAGCGACTAAAACGTCTCAACTGTCCATCGATAACTTAACTAGGATAAAAGACTTAATGAAAAAGTAATCACTATATTCACCAGTCAATGCTCAACGATTTGGCGTACTAATTGACCGAGAAACTTTGTTCTAGCTTTTAGCATCTTGAAACTTTACATTTGAACGTTTGCTAGTAGATTTGTTGACACGTCTTGTAATCTGTTTTAAGCGTACAACCAACAAGTTGTCGGGTTCCTAAGCCAACCCAATGTCGACAGCATACTCGCCCAGAAGCAAGAGACCTACCACAGAAATCTTCCTCTAAAGTAAGTGAAACCACGTGACTGTTGCTTCAGCTAATTTAGCGGCTATTATAGCGAAACCTCGGCACTGTTTTTAACGAAATAGTTTAGCAAAACTTGATTAAGCTCCTAAACTCGATGGCATTACGATTTCGGCTTTTGAGTTTCGAGTTAGATTATCCTTCACCTGTGTGTGAGTGTGATGATTAGGTCAGAGATACGTACTAAGTGAAGAGTCGAACAGTTAAGGCTTGGCCGCTAAGAAACGATAAGCAGATGATAAAGAAACGTAACAGGTCCAAGTCGTATTGCCTAGAAATGAAATGAGCCCGCCTTGAAAAGAAGTTTCCAGCGGCAAGCTCTTAGCTAACCTTGTAGGGAAGTTTGGAGGTCATCAGTAGGTGTGCTCCGGAGGTTTAGACCGATTTCCTTTCTAGGAATTATTCGCAGAGTGGACAGGTAGAATGCTTTTACACCCGTGCAACTGTTACATTGTCTAGATGTTAGCTCGTTTGTAGTTTTTGCTCCCGTTTTGAGTTGGGCTCCGTACACCAAGAATTACCATAAATAATACTCAAAAAGTTTTAAGTCGAAATCAAATTATGAGTGGTACTTGTTAAGTTCCACTTTTGTGTGGCAAATATTTTGTGGAATTTTCACCTTGCAAGCAGCGCAAACAGTTGAAGTGGTCAAAACCAAATTCTTGGCGTAAGTTTTGTGGGTGCGAGAGAAATATTAACCTTAGATACCTGTTGTGGACTCAGGCAAATTTTGTTTGAGGCTACTAATGTTTTGCAGCCGCTAAATCATTTTATGTACCAATTGTTTTCAGAGCCAACGTGAGAAAAGTGCAAACTGAGGGTGAAAGAGCGCTGGCAAGGCTGTCGAACAGTGTGGACTTTGTCATGTTATTGAGGTAAATAATTACTGAAGTTCAATCAGTCATGAATTTGTATTTGTTCTCTGGCGAATAAACCTCTCAAACTGCGTCTTTTGTGAATAGTTTGTTTGAAGAAGACATCATGAGGTTTGCACCGGGAGTTGAGCAGTCAAGCCGAACGAGTGTGCGTCGCCCGTCGCAGCCAACACCAGCACCCTCGATTCAGACCACGCCCAGTGTACCCCCTGGACAAGAAGGCACCGGAAGAAGTAAGCTGTTTAGGAGCTATATATAGTTTTCAACTTGAGCTAAATGACTCTGAAGATTCACCCTTGAAACAAGAAATAGCAAGGTTGACTTTAATCTTTATTAAGTTTCAAATAGCATTGCTAATCTTGAAACTGCTCAGATATTGGCGTATTTGTTAGGTTTTAATGGAGGAGGAAACTGGAGTACCTGGAGGAAAAAAACCTCCAACATCGGAAAGGACTGGTCATCAACCCAGCTTACATACTTCCTTGTCCGAGAATCGAATTCGGTTGCATTGGTGAGAGGCGAGCGCTCTACCACTATGCTATAATTGTAAAGACATCTAGGGGTAGGACTGCGATCGCATACGTATGTCTGTATATACAACAGAATCGTTCCAGTCATCTTGTGACTGAGTTTTTTGTCTGTTTTACAGTTCAAAGCCCACTGGGACCCGGTCCAACTCCGTACAGACGTGACTTCGAAGCTAAAGTTCGCTCATTTCATCGGCAGTTGTATCACAAGGGCTTTGGCCAAGGCCCTAACAAAATAAAGTGAGTATGGTGTTATGTTGAGGAATTGATTCATAATACTCGAGCCCATGCTAAATTAATAGACAGGTAAAGCCGAAGTAATGGCTACAGCGCCTGACGCTTGTTAACACTTTGAAGTCCAGTCAGTTGTCAACATTTAACTTCTCCTTACGTCATCCATATAAAATGATACACTCGGTGAGGAGAATCTTCGCAGTTATGAATGCAACTTATTCAATATTGAAAGAGACTGAAGCCTGAAAACACAAATTCAGGCTTCAACGGGATTCCAACTCGTGACCTCTACGATACCGGCGCGATTCACTAACCAACTGAGCTATAAAGCTAATCTGTTGGGAGCAGGTCAATTCTAGAATCCCACTGAAGTCTGATTTTGTTTTCAGGCTTCTCTTTCGCTATTGTTAAGCTCCGTTCGTAACAGCGAAGACCGTATCATAACGTCATTGCATATAACGGTGGTTACAAATTATAGTAATTAAAATGAAAATCAATCTGGAAAAACGGTTCACTGAAGATAAAGAGTAGAAATGTTTCAAACTTGTTGTGAAAAATATGGACTCTTGTTTGGAAAATTTACCGGCGTTACAACTGGATTTTAAAGGAGTGAAACGATGCGCTCTTGTTTTATACCAACTTTTCCGTCTCGTTGCTATAGAGCGCAGGCTAACGACGTTAACTGAACTAGAGTTTAATCATTTTTGTAGGATGATGATAAGACGGGACCACCTCTTGGAGGATGCGTTCGATCAAATCATGAAAGAATCCTCGAGGAGTTTACAAAGAAGCCGGCTTGAAATCCAATTCACCGGCGAGGAAGGGTGTGTATTGCTCTTTCGTTTACATGTTTAAGTCACTAATTTTGCCCTCAAAAATGTACGTTAAAAAATCTCAGTTATTTTGTGGGGCCCCTATAAACACTCCACTGTTGGTAGGATCGAAAATTATTGCAGCTTTAAGTAAACATTTTTTACCCCCTCACTGCACTTACTAAAAATATCGTGTATTCTAAATTTGAACTTTTTTTTTCATCAGTGTGTTTTTGAGTCAACCAGTTTTACATTTTTCTGCGCAAGGAATTAGGGTTAATATGCATGTCGCCAATTTTTTTGTTATGGGCAGTCCAGCCATCGAATTTGTACGGACGAGAAAAAGATATCGGATGTCTTCCTTTACGAACGAAAGATTGCGGTACAACTCCAAATTTTCAGCGAACAACTGCATCAGGTACTTTTAATAAAGCGAAAAGGCTTTCGAGATACTTTTATTCTCGTGATGTTAGAACAAGGCAACAGCGATTGTGAGAGAAGGAAAAAAGAACAGGTCTGTTGTGTTTGGCATCGATACTTTTTCTTTTCTTAGATATGCTCATCTAAGGCCAAGTAAAAACAAACTTTTGTTTAGCGTCGCTGCCCGCTTCCTTTTTCGAAGCCGCCTCCTTTTATTTTTAATTCTCGAAATTTACGTCAAAAGTGCAAAATAAAATATATTTCTAACTTTTTCTTGTTTTGCGGAGTCAAACAAATCAAACGTTATCAAAAGCAAACAAACCAGATTCCGGGATGGGTTATGCATTATGTTACGTCTCAAATACCTGTTGGTTTTAAGTAATTCGATATCAGGCATTTCGTTTGAAGTAAATTTCAAAAAAGAAAAAAAGAAGCTCCGCTTCCTCCTCTTTTTTCAAAAATCCGGAACAATCTTCTCTTCTCTGCCTTGCAGCTTGGACTATGGTGGGCCTGCACGCGAGTTCTTTTTCTTGCTTTCCCGCCAAGTGTTCAACCCTTATTATGGTCTGTTTGAGTACTCTGCGAATGATACGTACACTGTACAAGTCAGTCCCGTCTCACTGTATGTGGACAACGCACACGAGTGGTAAGTACCCCGTTAAACTGCTGAGCTTTCAATATACAAAGTTACCTGTCTTAATGGAAGTTCTCAACTACATTTTTCGTAAGACAAAGTGACCAATTAACTGCAAAATATAGGTTTTCAACTTCAGGTTTGAATGTTGCCCAGTTGAAGAATAATATACACTTAATGTATAGTCCCCAGGGAAACAGTTAGTTTTGTTTTCGCGAGAGTACCGATTCGTCTCGGGAAACATCAGGACTCGAGGGAAAACAAAACTAACTTGTTTCTGAGAGACTATACATAAAAGTGCTTTGCTACATATTTAGAGTCTTCGTCAAACAATCATGTAGCAAAGACAAACAAAAAAAGACGGCACAACTTCGGCGAGCGTGCATATCCCGGTCGGGATACATTTGAATTTGATCATGGGTACGTGACTATGAATCAACCAATCACAGTGCTCTTTCTGTTTAGTGAAAGTCTAGATATATAACAACACTTATTGTTTTTACTCTTCAAGATAAACATAATGAATAGTCTCTTTTATAGATTTCATCGATTGGTTCAAAAGCTAGAATGTAAATAAAACACCTGTCTTTGCTACTGTTGCGGACGAGCCGAATGACTCGGTCGTTTCGTGGGCTCTCGACCACGATTCAAAAGTTTAAGGGTTTATAGTTGCCGATAATCCATTATCTAATTGTCTATAGCTGTTTTCACATTAGTGGACGGAAAAGTCGTCCAGATGAATAGTCGTCTTAGTCGAACAAGTCGTCTGAGTGTGAAAACGTGACGAATACGATTCTGGGCGAACAAGTCGTCTGAATTTGTCCTTCTGTTTGTTCGTCTCTTCAGACGATTTTTCGTGACCAACGTCCGTCTGAAAACCACGTCTGTCGAGCAAACAGTCGAACAAGTCGTCATTGTATCAATTGCAAGGAGAATGGCACTATCATATGGTGACATTTATCTGTTTGTACGTCAGTGGTACGTGTGATGTGAATTTATGACGGCCAACACGACGATTTGTTCGTCTCCATTTCATTCCAAGACGAACAAGACTTTCCCGTCCAGACGACTTATCTGTCCTCTAAAACTGCAAATCAAACTATGCGTTTGAGATTAATTTCAATGTTACACGTAAGTGCTTTGTTGACATCGTAGAATCGGGGGAAACACAAATGAGTGGTACCAAGTTTTTGTAGTTTTTCCCTGTGTAATAATGTTTCCAATTTGTTGTTGTAGGTTTCGATTTGCTGGTCGTATAATCGGTTTGGTGATAATTCATCAGCATCTCTTGGACGCGTTCTTCACTCGGCCGTTCTACAAAGCGCTCCTGAAAAGGTGAAAACTTCATATATTTTTGCTAATAATTAAAGAGCGCCAGTCATTTAACATGGCGAACATATTGCTAGCTTTCAGAAGTACCGTAAACGCTCTAGTACTTATTTTTAGACTTTCCAAACGGGGGGCTTATTAATATTAGAGGGGGAGGGCTTATTTAAAAATTGTCAATAGCCTAAGACAGAAAGAAAACACGAAGTCCGGTTACCAAACAGATTTAAAACCAACTAGCAACTCTGTGTTACCCTGGCGTCAAAACCAACACTTATCAAAAGTTTAAAAACAGATAGAACTGTTGTCAAAAGTTTTTTGACAAAACATACTTTACGCTTTAGCTCTTTTGCTTTTATGTTGGGCTTATTAGAGAAGGGAGCTTATTTTAAACTTGAAGCTCTAGCCTGGGGGCTTGTTAGACACCTACGGTATGTTGGTTTGCCTTATGTCATACAACGATTCGTGGTTTGTGAAACTTGGTTCACGACTAGATTATTTAGAAACGCTTTACCATCCACTAACTCCACCATTTCCCATTCTTTTTGCAGTCCTTGTGATCTTTCGGACGTCGAAGCTTTGGACTCGCTGTTTCACCAGAGTATGACGTGGGTAATTGAGAATGACATCACAGATGTGCTAGACTTGATGTTCACAGTCAGTGAGGAGATATTCGGCCAGGTATGTACAGTACTATACATTGGAATAAACTTTAGACACAAAAGAAAATGATATCTTTTAAATATAAAAGGGTTTTAGTCATTTCATTAATGCCAGCGAGCTTAACCTTTCTCGAGCCTAAGTGCTTCATTGGGCCGGCGCTCATCTCCGGTTTCTATAGTGTTAGGCGGACAAGAGTCTTTGACTCCCCCTGGACAGGACACTAATCCATCGCAGGTTAGCCCCCAGCAGAACTGGTACTCACTTATACAGCTGTAGGTCAGGTAAAGTGTCTTGCTCAAGAACACAACACAGTGGTATGACCGGGGCTCGAACTCGCGACCCTAGGATTACGAGTCGAACACGTTAACTGCTGGGCCACGGCGCCGCCGACTATTGTTGCTATTAATGAGTCAACGGTTATTTAATTGATGGTTTTGCGACAAAGGTTTCTTTGTTTCACGTCTCAAAGGTGTTTGGATTTGAAAAGGTTTGTTTGTAAACATTAAGTCAGCTGAAATCAGCAACAACAAGTTAAACAAAATTAATTTTTACAATTCTTTTAATAGTAAAAGAGGTAATAAAAAAAGGTACTGGCCTCCTAAAATAACTATAAAGCTAAACTCATTGATCAGTGAGCCTTTTGTCTTATTTGTTGCCGCGCAACCCGTGTTTTGAGGGCGCGAGAAACTTACGGTGAGATGCGAGATATTTGAATGTTTACTGTGCCTGTCAAAGAATAAGAAGGATTGTTAAACGTCAAAACAAGTACTTGAGATCGATCAGATCAAGTTCACTCTCCTTGTGCTGACATCCTCTAGTATTCCAGGAAAAACTAAAAAAGCAACAACTCTTTTAGCAACGTTTGAATTTGAATCCGTTTTGCGTTTATCTACGACTCTACAAATTATTGTG
>JAOBRD020819846.1:0-13337 GCA_027575215.2 Hydrozoanthus sils
TTCGTAATTTTAGTGGAGGGGTTCTTGACTGACTGAATTATTAAAATCTCGTAATATTTGGAGTTTTCGTAATTTTATGGAGGGTTTCTTGACTGGCTGAGTTATCCAATTATTGTAATATTTGGAGTTTTCGTAATTTTAGTTAAGGGGATCTTGACTGGCTGAATTATCAAATTCTCGTAATATTTGGAGTTTTCGTAATTTTAGTTAAGGGGATCTTAACTGGCTGAATTATCCAATTATTGTAATATTTGGAGTTTTCGTAATTTTAGTTAAGGGGATCTTAACTGGTTGAGTTATCCATTCCTCATAATTTTTGGAGTTTTCGTAATTTTAGTTAAGGGGATCTTGACTGGCTGAATTATCAAATTCTCGTAATATTTGGAGTTTTCGTAATTTTAGTTAAGGGTTTCTTGACTGGCTGAGTTTTTTTAAAATTTGTTAAACTTGTTTTTTTTAGTAATTTTTGTATATGTAGTAAGTGCGTAATTAAGAAAAGCGTTCGTTATCCCTTATTTATCTGCCGAATCGTCATCAAAGTCACCACTCCCTTTCTTATCAACCGTGTTCCAACAAGCTTCACTTTTGTCTGCTAATTTTATCATTTTCTGCACCTTTTCTCAATGAGCTCGGAATCACGTTCAAACTGACCTCAAAGTCGAAACAAGGTTTTTGAATACTATCTCGTGTCAAAAGGAGTTGAGCTCGTAAAGGACCAGTGCGTCGAAAATAGAATACTTTTTGTACCTCTTTCTTGTAGTTTTTGGATGAACTGGTCAGTTGAACTTGTGTTTACCTGAGACTTGCTAATTAAGATTCCTTTAATCTTGTATCCTAAAACCCCTTGAACCTTTGAAGACGTTAGCAATCAAATGTAAAGGAGTTAAATGTATTTCTTGAGTTTCAGGGGAAGCAGAATGGGATACATCTCCAACATACTAGAATCAACCGCTAGGTTAAACATGTAAAGTATTGTAGCGATAGCTGGGTGGATGTGCATGGTAATGCACTATTTATATAACAAGCAAGCTAGAATTATAAAGAGCTATAAGAAAGACTAACGAAACGCACGTGAGAATAGAAATAATTATTGCCATTCCTTAAGAAAATTAATTTTTCATTGGCTTCCCGCCATTGTACGACGTTTATTGGTTTTCTCTTATAGTTCTAAGAAAAATTATCGTCTTGGTGAAAAAAGGCATTACATTAGATGGAAACAATATAAGTAAGACTTGTATTATCTTTAAATGAATAATTATATTAAGACCGGGAAAATTCAACTAAATATAAACGTTTAATTCTTCTGTAAAAAATCAACCTTTTATCTTAAAAAGTTAATTCGCACAATCTCATCATCTCATTTTTGCACCTTTGAGTCGTTAGCATACGGAGAGCTTGTTGTTTTATTCAAATTCCCGAATTTACCAGTTTTTGGAAAAGCCACATTGCTTCTTATACTTGGGCCTTTCTAAAAGTATCAATGTGTGGCTTGGCAGGGGTTGCACAGCAGAAAAACCATGTTCTTTAGATGCAAATTGTTTTCATTTAGTTCATTACTTTAACTAATTACAGTAACTGAGACAAGGAAAAATGTCACGAGGACCAGCTAAGCCAAATTGAAGCTATGGGGACTGCTTAATTGAACTTGAAATCGATACCAAAACTAGACACACATACAATCTCAAATAAAAAGAAACAAAGTTTAGCGGCGTAAGGTACAGTTTCACGTTATGGGTAAAAGCAGGGAAATTAAGCAAATTTCATGCAAACTTTGTGAGCATGCTTTTAAAAACGGTGGAGCACTCTCACACAAAATGTGGAATTAAACAGGTGGTTCTCCTAAATTTGTAGTTTTAAGAACTATATTTTGCCTTAGGTTGTTTTGAATTGCAAGAGTCTTTTTGCCAAATTGTTTTTAGATAAAAAGGAAAGTTGAAGTCGCATCAATTATATTTTGAAACTTTAAGCAGTCGTTTCCTTTGAGATCTTAGCGAAATTACGATGATTTCGTTTGTGCATGCCCTCGGAACTGAGTTTGAACCTGAAACGGTTTTGCTTTGAATTTGTATCGTGAGACAGGTAAAAACTATTTGTTTCAAACATTTAAAACTAAAAAGGATGAGTCGTTAATTATGAAGTAGTTAATAAGGACTTTCGTGTAGCATTAACTGCTGTCGAAGCCGCAAGATTGACGGCGTATACTTTGTATGAAAGCAGTTTTTCCTTTCGGGTGTCATGTGTTGCGTACATTTTAAAATTTTGGCTTGCCTTGCTCTCTATGGTAGGCTGGTCGATCTTCTCCCTACCATACCAAAAACCTAAGGAAATCCCCTAAAGTAACAAGAAAATTAGCCAATAGCACGACAGTATTCTTTTACCTTCGGTAACTGCTAGTTATAAGTGTATTTGCTTGTTATAAGGCTTCAAGACTTTATTCATTAAAAGGCGTGTTTCAGAGATACTAGATTTTGTTCTATTAACCTTTTTTAACATTGAAATTATTCTTTTGAACAAAAGTCTAGTCTAATTTATCTTGTTATATGTTATCGTATAGTTGTTTTTGAAACAGTCTTTGTTAATTAGACCTCTTTATTTAGAAATTGTTCCACATGAAAAGTTGGACAAATATCTTTAGCAGGTGTTCAAAATTTGTATTCTTTATAAACCAAAAAGGCGAGTATAAATCTGTTCTTTTTGCAACGCTCTGAGAGAGAAAGGAAAGACACCTTAAGTGTTCTCGTTTTTTCTACTCTTGACTGCTATGGAGGAAGAAATTACACTAAAAGAAGATCATTCACAAGGCCCAAGGAACAATGCTTCTTTAACGCGACAGCAAGTAGAAAGTTCAGAAAGAGAGCTTTGCATTGCGGCAGCGAGAGGCGATCTTGAAGAAGTCCAACGAATCCTGGAGTTCAGACAGCCACAAGTCGATGTAAACTGCGAGAATGATGACAGCAAGACACCTTTAGATCTGATAGCAGAGAGAAATCAAGTCAATCAACGAACTCGGCAACTTATCGAGCTATTGGTTGAAAACGGTGCTGATACAGAAGCTGCAATCCTACACGCCGTAAATCAAGAAAACATTGAGATTTTAAAGATCCTTCTGAAATGTAGAGATCGTTTTGAAAAGTATCGAAAAAGAAGCACAGTTAGCAGTTCCCTAATGTTGGCAACAAAACTCGGCAACTATGAAATGGTGAAGATGTTAATGCAGCACGGTGAGATTGTAGAAGAATGTGATCAAAGGTGTGGCTGCGATATCTGCACCCGTTCCGCGGCAACTTGCATACCTAGTTCTATTGATCGTCTGAACAGGTACATAACATTGTCGAGTCCGGTTTTTATATCAGCGCAATACATTGTTAACTCGAAAAGAATTGGTTTCTCAAAAGTTGTCGATGAAACGGTTGAAGCTCGAGCTCTCTACAAGATCTGTCAGGAAAGTTTAAACACTCAAGCAATTCTCACAGCCGTCGATTACAACTCTCAGTATGACCCAATTTACAAAGCTTTCGATCTCAAAACGAGACTCAAGAAACTTGCAGTCTCCAACCACGAATTTAAAAACAAGTACATGGCTCTGTGTTGCAGCCTGGATGAATTTAACTATGGTCTTCTGAATGAGTGTCGCCACTTAGATGAAGTGAAATCAGTCATGAAAACAGAACCAGAAAGACGAAGAGCTGAAAATACAGAGAGTCGTGACAAGGCCGAGAATCTCTCTATTCTGCGTTTTGCAATAGCAAACAAAAACAAAAAGGTAAAAACATTTATCAATTCTTTATCAATAACTTAAATTATAAGTGATATATCATTGCACATAAATTGTCACAGTTTGATCGTCTTATGTTTTTTTTAAATTTTTAATTTGAAATATCTTGAATATTTTCCATTAACTACCGAAAATCATTTTAACACAGAAGTTGTTTTGGATTTAAGGGCTCTTAAAACTAAGACAAGAAGGAATGAATGTGACCGAAAAGAAATGAAGTAAACTGAAGTCTTTTGTTAAAAGATAAGTCTTTGCACTGAAAATAACTCCACCATTCTGGATTCTGCTCCCTCTGTTTTTTTTTTCAAATGAAAATCAAAGAAGCTCTACAAATCCAATGGGACCGGTCATCTCTCAATAAACTTGTTTTTTTCGTGTCGATGAAAGTCTTTTTTCTTAATGGTTCAATCATTTTCTTTTGTTCTATTTACATTTAATTAGCAGGAATTTCAAGAACTAATGTTATAATAACTATACTTGCCCTAATTACATTAGCTAATTCATTATAAGCAATGTATATTATTTTAGTCCTTTACAGCTGAAGATAATCAGAGACATTTTATTGAAACATGTTTTGAAGCCTAAAATGTTGTCCTTTTTCTTAAAAGATAGGTAAATTAAACATTCAACTCTTCTTTAGAATTAAAACAACCCATTAAATTACTTCAAAGAATGTCAAAGCTTTAATTCTGAAAGACTTTGTTTCTAACACATTTTCATAGTATCCTGCGGTAAGATCAAGGTTTCCGAGTTGCTTTGCAATTCAACCTTGCTTCGATATTTATTAATGCTTTGTAAACTTGAATTCAAGCTTACAATTCGTTAGGAAAATGATCATCTTACCATCCATTTTGTATTGATAGTTCGTAGCACATCCTTGTTGCCAAATGATGTTGAACAACGAGGTGTATGAAAAGATTCCCTACCTCAGGAGGAATCCTTTGGTGAAGTGCATGCTACCGGTATTGATGGCGATAATGTTCCCCGTGTGGACATTTTGCTACCTTTTTTTGCCAAAGAGCCGCGCTACCCAGCAACTGAAGATACCGCTGGTGAGGTACATGGTGTTCATGGGCTCATACGCGTTGTTCTTAATGTTGGTTGTTGCTACAGCTTTCCAGTCAAATCATCAATTCCTGAAATTCTCCGTTGTAGGTAAGGACGTTAACGGAAATTTGAAATTGGTTTGAAGCACAGTCATTCGTAGATATTTATCATCTGAACTACTTGTTAGCCTAGTTGTAATGCGCCAGTCTTTCGTGCCGGACCTTCACTCAGGGTCTTGAACTAACTGAGGAGAAGGTGCTGCCTTTGCCCTGACATCTGTAAACGGTTAAATTTTCGCGTCTTCTTGGATAAGGACGTTAAACCGTAGCCCCAGTTTCTCTCAATCTCCCATTGGGGGACTTAAAAGAACCCACAACACTTGTCGAAAAAGAGTAGAGTGATCCTGGTGTCGTGGTCTGTCAACTAGTAAATGAGGACGACTCTTAATGAATATTAATGTGAGCCGTTTATAGCGGATTATCTAAGACCCTCGATACCAAAAACAACTGTAAATCATTGTAAGAGCATTGAAACCATTTAAAACGCACCGAAAGCGTTTCAATATTTATATTATTATTGTTATTATTATCATTATTGTTATTATTATCAACACTGCATCTGTGTTGCTAATAGCTACAATATCAAAAAATCTTTTGCTTTCACTAACATTATCTCAGTCACTGTCACTATCATTATCATTGCTTATATCATTATCGCATTGCTCTTTATCACTATTATATTAATTAATATTATTAATTAATATTATTTTATCACTAACTCACTGGCACTATTCTCATTACGATTAACATCAAGATCATTACATTATTACTTTAACGTTGTCATCACTATCACTGTCTTCAACTACAATTGTCACAATCACTAAGGCTGTTAGTGCGTTTTATTGGTTATAGAATGCTGGTTTTTAAACAAGACTGGAACTAACAAATTTTACTACCACGCCATTTATCGAAAGGATATTGGCACTATATTTGTTTTTATTACGGTTTCAGATATTCTGGTTGTCATGTACATAGCTGGTTACTGCCTGGAAATATGTACCGAGCTTTTCTACAGTGGCATGAAGCGATACTTTTTCAACTGGCACAACTATGTCTTTGTTGCAATGGTAGCAGCTTTTTTCCTGTACCACGTCATCTGGATCATGGGTTACATGGCTTTGAACTACTATTGCGAAAGCCAATCATGTAAAGAATGGTGCAATGAAGTTTTCTTGTCGTCATATTGTCTCGACTCTGCGGGTATCCTTTTGGCTGTTGTCTACCTTCTGTCAGCAATTCAGTTCAATGTAACCCTGGGTCCCTTGTTGATGACGCTGGTGAGAATGCTCCAAGACGTGGCACTATTCTTGGTGTTTTTTGTTGTTCTGTTTGTTGGGTTCGTGTTAAGTTTTAAGAAGCTTTACCTTCGTTATGTTCAGAGTTCTTCTAGATTCTATTTTGATTCCCAAAACACTACACAGCAGCAACACCAGCTCTCAAGGTAGGTAAACATATTGTCAGAAATATCATCTTCCATAAGATCTGTGTTATCTTGCTCTGATTATTCTATGTTTCGAAGTCACTGTGGAATCAATTGTGTAAAATGGTGGGATTCGAACCCACGTACGTACACGGCCGACAAGATCAGCTTTACATGACCACATTCAAAATGCCGGGTACACGACATATTTGTTTCTATAAATTGCCGGTCGAGTCTCTTTAGGTCAAAAAACGTCCTAAACGGATCCGCTCTTACAAACCTTGTTTTCTTATTTCTCTCTTTCTTGTGGTAGTATCAAGGGAAGCGCTGCAACCGTTTTCTGGTCCTTGTTTGGAAAAGGAGAACTCGATCAGTTCAACACAGAAACACATTTTTCTGTCCTTGAAATAACTGGATTGTCTCTTTTTGCCGTGTTTAATATCGTGGCAGTGATGATTGCACTCAACATCCTAATCGCGGTACTCAACGATTCTTACCAACAAAGTGCAGTAAGTTCAAAATCTTTCAATTCAACATGAAAAACACTGTGTAGCAACTAGCATGCATTGCCAGTACTTCGATAATACTGCGGTTATAAGAGCTCGGTTTAAGCTAGTATAGTAAAAAAACTTTTCAAAATATTTTCGGAGCGAAGTTCCCTCTTCATCTGTTACAGGCTACGAATAAGATACCACTAACATTTATTCGTGATTGCCGCAAAAGTAAAGAGTAATTGTATCAGACAAAACCAATCCTAGACACAGCCATAGTTAAGCTAAAGATCACAGACTTGATCATATTGTAGCAGTCTTTCACAACCATAGTCTTTGTTAAAAACATTTACTACCTTAATGTTTAAAATAGTGACAGCCGTGCTAATGGTAATGCTGTCCTTCAGTGTTTTTGATAATGGTGTTAATCAAGGTGTTTATATCGGTGTCGATCAAAGTGTTGGTAACGGTGTTCATCAAGTTGTTCTCTTATATGGTGTTGATAACGGTGACCATCAAGGTGCTAATAACTTTGTCTTTAATGGTGTTGATAACAGTGTCTAATAAAATATTGATAACGGTATCCATCAAGGTGTTCTCTTAAATGGTGTTGATAACAGTGTCCATCAAGATGTTAATAACTTTGTCTTTAATGGTGTTGATAACAGTGTCTAACAAGTTATTGATAACGATATCCATCAAGGTGTTCTCTTAAATGGTGTTGATAACAGTGTCTAATAAGTTATTGATAACGGTATCAATCAAGGTGTTGATGATGGTGCCCATCAAAGTGATGATACTTTGTCTTTTTCGATGGTAATGACGTTGCCCTTCAAGGTGCTGATACATGATGGTGTCCATCAAACTGTCGATAGTTTTGTCTTTAATGATGCTGATAACGGTGTCTATTAAGTTGTTGATGATGATGTCTATCAAAGTGTTGATAGTTTTGTCTTTAATGATGCTGATAACGGTGTACTTCGAGATGCTGATATATGATGGTGTCCATCAAAGTGTTGATAACTTTTAATTTTCTTCTGTGATGTTGATTACCGTGTCCATCCAGGTGCTGATATATGATGGTGTTCGATAAGGTGTTAACAACATTGTCTTTACTAGTGTTGATAACTAATAAATAAATTAAAGATATTGATAACTTTATTTGTCTTCATGGTCTTGATATTGGTTTCCATCAAGGTATTGATAATGGTGTCTTTCAAGGTTTTGATAACTTTGTCTTCGATGGTGTTGATAACGGTGGTCTTTGAGTTGTTGATAGCGTTGTCTTCAGTTTTGTTGACAAGGTTATGATAACGGTGACAATCATGATGTTAATAGCAATTTTAATCGAGATATCTTGAGCGACGTCGGTCATGGTGCTGGAAACGGTACCGGTCAAGATGTTGATAACAGTTTTGATCAAATTAGTGGTAATGCTGTCGTCAATAAAATTGATAACGAAGTCAGTCAAATGTTGTAAGGGTTGTCGATGACTGGGTGGATAATAACGCTGTCAGTCGAAGTTTGAAAAACGGTGTGGATTTGATGTTCAGAACGGTGTCGATCATAGCGTTTGTCAAGTTCGAGATTTTGTTGTGAGGATGTTGTTCACAGTTATAACCATTGCACTGGTCACGGCGTGATGATGGTGTTAGTCAAAGTTAATACGTCTCATCGTTGTTGTTGTCTCACAGCTTGTGCTCAATAGCCTAAGCAACAAGTTGATGAATCAAGATTTCGTCTTCCCCATCACTACTTTTAGGTCAACCTTTGTTAATATCATTGTGTGCCCTTTTTACTTAGACTGAAGCAGATGTTACTTGGAAGTTTTTTCGTGCCAAGATGTTACTTTCAATTATCTATCGATCCAGCGTTCTACCATCTCCTCTAAACCTTATTCCAAATCCAAGAGCTATTGCAACCTTTTTTCGCAGCATTATCAGAAAATGCTGTCAAAAGAAGGTAATTATTATTTTAGTGAATATATTTAGTTCAACCTTTGGCGTATACCTACAAATTTTGCAGTCCAGAAAATAGTTATGTCAAGACGTAGACAGACAGGAATACAATAAAAAGTACTTAAAGTTTCAGATTAGGGTGTCTGAAAGTGTTTTAAACATTTTGGTATACTTCTTAAAACTGATGCGGATTTTGGAAAAACTAGTAGTAGCTAAATCTGTTAGCGAATGGACTACAGAAATAACGAATCTATCTTTGTTCCAACTATTCACAAGTTTTTCAACGTACAAAGTTTCGAGCATTATACAACAATGTTTTTAGTACTTGCGCTAAACTTTAAAAGCTACCGCTGTTGATGCTGGAAAAGTTACATCAGTTACCAATTTTTTTGCAGTGTTGCAAACCCCAGTGGATGGCCCGGGAACAACAAGCGCAACACAGCAGCATAGAGGTACCACAGATCAAGCTTCGGAAAAAGTTACTATGAAATGATACGAAATTAATTGACTTCTATAGAGTTACTAATTTTTTCTTAAAAATTGTTTTAAAAAGGTACCACATTAATTCGACAACGTTAACACCAACACTAGTTTGCTTTTTATAGGCACTCGCCAAATGGTAAGGTTCTTGATTGGCTCCCTTATACTTTTTTGATCATTAACATTATCACCGTCACTATCATTACAATTGTCTTTCAAACTGGTATACTGTTTTGTATTGCTGTTATTGTCATTATTATTATTATTATTATTATTATTATTATTATTATTATTATTATTATTTGCATTATCATTATGATCGTTATCAAGTATTTACTTATCTCTGGCTTAAAATTTATTAACTGTAAAACTAAGCTTTCGGCTGTTCTTCTACAGCCTTCATCAGATGAAGACAAATAAAAACGATTATATATTATATATATAAAAAACATAAGGTGAGATAAAATGTAAATTAAATTTAGAACAATCTTAAAAGAGATTTAACTATAAACTAGTGTTTAAAAAGAATGCAATACATTTTGGGAGGTGGTTTAGAATTGTTGCCAGCATTTTTGGTAGCAGAGGCATGCCAAGACTTTAGAGTATTTCTCAAACGGAAGGATCCTTTCTCTAAAACTGTTGAATCATTAAAATCGATGTCGTGGTTCAATGACCAAGCGTGTTTTGCCAGAGAACATTTTATATTCTTAAACTTTATGAGTAATCCTGGTTGTGCTTCAATTTTTAAAGTATTGGCTAGTTTCTTTATGTTGTTATTTTTGCTGATTTTGTTATCCACAATGATTGATTCAACTTTTTAACCATTTGGTTTGATGTCGTCTGTTGATTCTCAGTGAAAATACGCTCTGATTTCTAACCAGCGTCAAAAGGTGATTGAGAGGTTAGTTAAGCGATACATGAAGAAGAGAGGAAAGAACTCAGAAACAGAAGATCTGGCGGGCTTTCTCGATCCATATGTTTCGGCCAGGATTCGAATAAAGAAAGAAAAAAAGAAAAAGATTAACAAAAAGGTACTTAAAACAACGTTTGTCAATCTGTCTTGTAAATGGTTTCTGGTATGTCTGAAAGTACAAGCGCATCACGATTATAACGAAGAATTCAAAAATCTTTCTAGGCTGGTGATGGAGTAAATCAACTCCAAATTCAACTGGTATTTTGACACCTGAGCCGTAAGATTACCTGTACATCAAAGACATTAGTTGTCATTACACTGTTTTTCGTACTTATTATAATGTCTAATTCTTGGGTTTTTGCTGGATTACTTCAGAGGATTTATACCTCAAGTAATCTTAAAATGTTCTTGTGTAGTTAAGAACAATTGTTGTGTAGAGGGACCACTGTCACTACCCCAATAAAAGTACAGTTATTTGGTGTTTGTGTGTATATATTAATACTTCTTACTCGCCGCATGAACATTTGCTGTGTATAGGGACCACTGTCTCTACCCCAATCAAATTACAGTAGTTTTCACCACTTGAACATTTGTTGTGTACAGAGACCACTCTCTCTACCGCGATCAAAGTAAAGTAGTTTGTTGAGTGTGTACATATTAGTTCTTACTTATCACATGGGCATTTGTTCTATTCAGGGAACACTGCCCCTACCGCGATCAAGATACAGTAGTCCCAAGGGCCGCGAAACGTGTTTCTGATTAATCGGGCTAATCCTCGGAGCGAAAGGGTTTCGAAGACACGAGAGAAGGATTTAGAAGGATTCGAGGTATGCTGCCCCGGACAAAATAAAGTTGTTTTCTCAAATCCATTTTCCACTGCCTCCAGCTCGGAGTAACCATCAAGAAACTTTACGTGAACATTGGAAGTTTGCTACAGTTTAAAAAGAACTTTTATCTTTTGTAGGTATTGAGATTACTGATCAGTATTTGAGGAAACAAAGTCAAAAATAATATTGTTTTTTAAGCTGGCTTTTTGGAGAAATTTAATACTGTGACTTAAAAACTGAGAATAGCTAGCGAATAAAGTTCTTGATATGAGCCGGGTAGAATTATTAATACAGTAAAGTCAAGCTTGGTTCACACTAGCCACGGAAGCGGAGACGGAAGAAGCCTTACATTCTAGTGTGAACCAAGAAAACGGAGACGGAAGCACAATCGGAAGCTCGACGGAAGCGGAGACGGAAGGAACGGATTGTTCCTTTTTCTTCCGTCATTTCTTCTGCTTCTGTTGTCTAGTTTGTAGTGTGAGCCAGTAATGACGGAAGCGCAAGCAGAAACGGAAGGATGATCCATTGAAAATGCTGTTTTCCAGTCCCTGGGCAAAAATTCCTGCAGACACGGCAAGACATATGCACGGAAGCGAGGCTTCCATCTCCGTTTCCGTCGCATCGGTTCTCACTTCGATGTAACTCTGGTAGATTCCGTCTCCGTCTCCGTCTCCGCTTCTGCTTCCGTCGCTAGTGTGAACCAAGCTTTACGGCTACATGATGCAACATTGCATTGCTAAACGGTAAAATTGTTGCTCGCGATGTTGAACGAGTAGAATCAGTTTCTACTTCGTGCAGCGTGGCGTGCAACAATTTCAAAGGCGGCTACACGGTGCAGTTGTTTCTACCATTGCACCGCAACGTTGAATACAATGTTGCATCATGTAGCCATACTTTAAATAGCTGTGAGAATCAGTAGGTTTGTAGTACACACTAGTATTTAACTTCTCTTGGATTGAGATTTAATTTTCAAAATAACTGAAGTGTTAGAAATTTTTGAAGTGAATTCGAGAGCCGGTGGGGAAAGAGTTGACAAGTTCCCAAGATGTGGGGAAAGATGTTGGGAAAATGTAGGCAGAAAAAGTAGGACGTCCCGGATTATCAGGTTTGCGAATTGTAGGACTAAGATAAAAGTTTGAAGATTTAGGAGTCCGAACATTAACGTTGGAGGCTGTTATGGGTAAAACCTCTTGAAACTCGAAATGAGTGTTTTAATGGTTTCTTTGACTGTATTTTGGTTAATACAAGGTAACTTTATACTTATAAAATAAAAAGAAATATATCACATTACAAAAACAAATTTAAAGATTGATGAATGTAGGCCTTCTGTATATAACCATAAGGGCTAACCGAGACAGGAAGTAATAAAGTGTAATATCTTATATTCACCAATTTTAGTGTAAGTTCTTAGACTTCGTAGGTTATGCAGTGATGACACAGATTTAGTGCTAAGTGCACAAAAATTTCTACAATAATTCCTCAAAAGGGTTATCCTGACAATATCAGCAAAGAGACTTTAAAAGCTACTCAAGGTGTTAGTTGTGGTTCGTAATTTGAACCATCTATTTTAGTGGGGAATGAATTTTTAGCGAGGAGAGAATTTTTGGTAATTGTTACCTAAAACCCTAGCTAACGGTTTGGCCGTTAAAATGTCATTCTTAGAAACTTTAAAACATTGCAACAGAATCCAGAAACCAGTTAAGGATCCTGGTTCACTTTTAGGCGACAAAAAGTTTCCCATAAGAAGTGGGTTTATAGATTCTTGTCTCATATAAGATTTAAAACATCACGCCTTATTTTAAATCCTCTATGAGACAAGAATCTATAAACCCACTTATGAGAAGTTTTTTGTTGCCTAAAAGTGAACCAAGAGTCTTAAATGTCTACTCAAAATGTTCAAAACCTGCCTATCCGTCACGTCATGTACGCGAATGACCAACCTTGGCAATACGTGGAAAGGCTTTGACCATTTCAATCAACCATTCCAAATAGGGGGGTGGCTGTACAGTTTACCACAATGCCTTGCGGGCCTAGCACTGTAAACGAGGCTCAGAGAACCCAAGTTGGCAAAACTCTTCCTTGTACTAAAAACGTTTTGAACGTAAAAGTTAACAGATTTTCTTTGTGCGTTTTTATAAACAAGTTTAGGTCTTTCATGTGCTAAGAACTATGGGTAAACGTATAGGTTGCCATCTTTTTCGGAATGGCCAATAGCCTTTATGCATTCATGATGACGTCAAAAGCGCATCAAAGCGAGGCTTGGTGGTGAAATTTATGGTATATAGTTTTTAAAAAACTATTGAATGCGTCGGCGAGTAGTATAAACTTGAAGTATTATATGATAAATGAATTATCGTCGCCGTGAGA
>JAOBRD020819956.1:0-13337 GCA_027575215.2 Hydrozoanthus sils
TTCCCCCCCCCCCCTCCCTCCCTATTTAGAGAACTAGTAATTATTAAAGTAGTGCTGATAATCCAAACACACATTAGAAAGGTAATTAAACTATATTTCTGACCCGAGTTAAACCTTCTTGAAACACTATGGATAAAACTTCTCAACAAAAGAGTCGATTACTAACTAGTCTCGCTGGAATAGAACGTGACGAATAATTGTACTTGTTAAAATGCATGAACAAAAACGTCAGTTTACAACACACTGAATCGGAATGCAAAATATTTTTTCGCATCTGTGCATAGATGAAAAATCGACCAACTTAATTCAAATTTATCCAGCCAAGAATCAAACACTTTCTTGGCAAATACATGAGTAGAAGTTACCAAACACGTTTTGCTCGTGCATAGTTTACCTACCTCCCCTTCCACCGCCTCTACCTCCACGGCCGCCGCCACGAGGTGAAAATCCTATCAAATATATTGCCATTAGTTCTGCAATCTTTTTTGTTGAATATAACACTTAAAAGTAACAAATTTTGACATTACTCACCTGGTCTACCCATAGTTTTTACTGTTCGGTTGTTCCTTACACGTGCTGTAAACAGTCAGTAGCGCATGCGCTGAGATGACAAAACCGCGGTGCATGCTGGTTACCGGCCTTGCTTGTGCAGATCAAAGATGGCGGCCCAGAGGATGATAAAGTTTGGGGAGAAGATTGTTACAAAAGCACCGGCAGTGGCAACGAAATACACTTTTCAAGGAGTAGGTAAGAGGAAATTTAAACTATTTATTAATTCTTACTACTTTCTCTGTTATTGGAACATTGTTTTTGGTTTGAATTGTAGCCGCTCGTTGCCATTGACCTACAATCAAACTACTGTACACTTTGCCAAATCTTTTCTGTTTAAAGAAAAGTTAGCATTCGATGTTCTTTTGTGAAGTACAAATCATAATAGTTACGATAACTCACTTAACGTATTGGAAGTGGTCAAGTTAAATTCGAAGTTGCCAACTCAGTGTTACAGTTTTTATCCCAGTTGTAAGATGTGATGAACTGTTATTTTTTTAGTGCGTGAATATACTAGCATTCGCAACGACGTTGTGAGTAGTTGCTGGATATCATGCAAAGAAACTATTTTGTCCTCTGACTGCAGTGCCACAAAGTTGTAGTCATCATTTCAACCTAATATGTTATTCGTTCTTTAGAAATAAGGTTAATTATATGCAAATCAATACTGATATCTGAAAGCTTTTTATTTTTTGCTACTCCCTTTCAACCTACCCATTGCTTTTTGATAATAACTGGTTAATAGAATTAATGCAGTTTGTTTAACATAGAAATCTTTCAGCAGTTGATATGTGATAAAAATAATTATATGAAATCAAAAAATGTAAGAAAAGTACAAGAAATTCCTTCTATACATATAAATTATATAATGGGAGACCACACAATCAGCCCACTCTTTTTTCAAAAAGTGTCTAAGCATCTTGTTAGTCCCCCAACTGAAAGTCGAAACTGGGCCTACAGTTTTTGTCATCTTTATGCAAGAAGGTGCAAACTATTAATCATTTGTAGCTGTAAAAGCAGTGGTAGCAATTTCATCTGAAGTAATTATTTAATCATTTCAAACCTAAGTAACCAAATGATGTGTTGCTAAGTTCTCCTAACTAGAACCCATACTTTTATATTTAACCAGTTTAGGAGAACTTTGCTTTTCATCATCGGCAGTTGAGCTGTGTTCGATTCTTATTTTCATAACACCATGTGTCTTATTTTGTAATGGTTTTGTAAGGAGAAGTTAGATGTTGATAAACAGACAAGGATTAAAGGGGATAATACCCTGAGTAAAACTCCTATACCAGAAATTGGAACTAAGCCCTCCCCCCCTCCCCCTCCGAGACATGGCAAACTGGCCTCTATACAACTGAGCCAATCAGGTGGCAGGCAGTTTTAGTATTGTTTCAGCTTTTCATAAACTATGAAGACTGTTATTGTTCCTCATGCCGATTTTTTATGTGCAGGGCTTGCCAAGAAAGCTCAGCCCCATTTGGCAAAGTTCTGGAGCAATGCAAAGATAGAGCTAGCCCCACCTAAACCATCCGATTGGCCAATTGTCAAGAAGGAATTCATGAGTCTAAAGAACAGCTTTTTCTCTGGAAAATTCCTTGATCTAACTGTGAAGGAAGCAGTTGCCAATGGTCTGGTTGCCATAGAGATTGCAATGTGGTTTTATGTTGGGGAAATCATTGGTCGAAGAAGTCTAATTGGTTACAATGTTTGAACTCTGCAACTTCTTGGACTCATTGTGTAGTTTGTGATTATAGCAAAGAAAGTGTTTTGAGGCATAGAAACAAGTTTTGGGTCGAATTTGTTATCAGTATCATTTTTTTATGTGTGATAATACGGATACTTCTCTAAATAACAGAATAAAGCTGGTGTGAATTATTTGAAAGGCAGACATATTGTTGTTGGTTTGTAATTGTACCCTATAACATGTACAGTAGCTATTCACTTTTAAGCCACACTCACTGTATTAATCCGCAACCCCCATTTTAGAGAGACGCAATGAACACACTTTTATCAAGTTATTTTTGGAAAACACTTGTTTTTTTTTCCTGAAAAACTTGGTTTTAAGCTACAATTCAACCTGGTTTTACGTTCAAGATTTAGAAATTATGTGAAAAAATGGTACGGTTTAAAGAGCATATGACATGAAAAATTTTGTTATCTCTGTGAATAAACCTTGCTAAACGAGGAATAGCGGTGAAAAGATTTTGTCAAAATCTTTTATGGTTCTCAAGATATTAACAATGTTTTCAATTGATGACGTTACATTGTTGGCAGGCAATTTTTCAATTTTTTGAAATCTGCTGTAGATCCATAACCTTTGGATGAATTTTAACCAAACTTAGGCTGATGAGGTATCTTGAGGTTTTCTTCAGAACAGTTATTGATTTTTGTTGTCATAACAACAAACTGGGTTCCAGGTCCCAAATGAGAATTTCCAAATTAATGAGGTTTTTTCATTAATACAGAAGTTGTGCAACATATTACAACACAACTTATATTCTTCTTGCTATGTAAAAGAAAAAACAAAGACTTGGTTTAATTGCTTTGGTGAAAGTTCTTGAAATAACAGAAAATATTTTTTTGCACAAATTGCACCAGTTTGTTGCCATGATGAAATATTTTTACTGTTCTGAAGAAAACCTTAAGTTACATCACCAGTCCAATTTTGGAGGAAATTCACCCAAGGGTTATAGATTTGCAGCAGATTTCAAAACATTGAAAAGTTGCCTGCCAATAATGTGACGTCATCAGTTGAAAACATTAAAATGTTATATCTCAAGAACCATAAGAGATTTTGACAAAATCTCTTTACCGCTATTCATCATTAAGCAAGGTTTATTCACAGAGATAACAAAATTTTTTATGGCATATGCTCTTTAAAAGTGAACAACTATGGTATCTGCAAAAAGATAGTGATTAAGGGCAAAAAAATAGTTTTTTCAGCTTTTGTCATCAACATAGTGATAATAAACCTGATGCAACACTAAGTTTTATTGAATGCTATAGCTATGTAGAGCCAAGTAAAACATTTTAAAAATAATACTCAAAAAAACATTTGTGTAATATTTAACAATTATTGCATTGAAAAACTTTGCCTCTTTAATGTTAAGTTTGCAAGTGCTGTGATAAAATGTGCAACTTCCATATTAATCCGATGAGTGTCAGATCCAGCCCTGGTCAAGTTACTCTGATGGCTCGCTTCGGAGCAGGAGTGAGGCAACAAGACTGCGGATGTTTTTTTATGAATACTTCCCTTTGGACTTGAATACTATTTGAAATCAATGAACATTCGAATGACTTGAAAGACAAGATTTGAATATTAGTTTTCCCTTTAATTTAACTAACTTTACACATCTGCATCGTATTTTAACAACTGCTATCGGGTTTAATAATAATTTAACTGATCTTAACGCAATGATTTTACCATACCACTAGACTAGTATTTTAGAGTACTCTGCCCCTTCTGAACATAATTACATAAATAAGTTAGTTGAATGTCCATAGAAGAGAATTCATGCTAGTCAGTAATGAAAAGCAAAGTTCTCTAAAATCTAAAGTGGATGTATGTGTATTGGTTCTCGTCAATTTGCAGGAATAAATTATCTTGAGACATTCCAGAAGAAGACAAATTCTTGCATCCTGACTCTTTTCCAGTATCACCGGTGCCTTAGCTGTTGATGCTACTGCTAGAATGTAACAAGCCGTCTCAGGTGCCTCGTGAGACTAAAGGTTTGTTACAGGTTGTAGCCTTTTTCTTGCTATAGAATTGTTTCTTCTTCCCCGCCTGAAGGAAATGTCCTTGCGTTGATCTGAGGATCGGTAGTCTGGAAAGAGAGAGAGCAAAAGGATGGTATCATTGGGTAGTACAAATCACATATTACAGAGAAAGGTGGCCACGTGATTGGAATTGGTTTAGAATGAGCACTTGCGAGCACCCCAATTTTTATGCGATACCGAGCATTTTAATTTCAAAATAAATTGAGCATTCAAGCATATTATGAAATACGAGAGCACGCATTAAAAAATTTGCGCAAGCTTTCAAACATTGCCATAAAATTTTGAGCACATCCGATTTGGGGGGACCATTTGGGGATCACACTAAAACGGCTGTGAAGGAGGCTAGGAGTCCTCATGCTGTTGCCATTAAGTGCATTTTAATTAAGCCGGGTATTTGTGTTACTATAAATATCAATATCGCTATCATTATCATTGCCATTATCGCTATACACTTATAATTACTTTTACCAATACCGTTGCTACTAGAATTTCTGTTATCAGTGACATCGATGTCCTTATCATTATCTTCGTCATTGTTATTATGATCATTATCATCATCACCATCTTTGATGATAAACAATAGAGGGTAAAGAAATGATTGTTTCACAATTACGATTGTAACTCCTGTAGTTCCCCAGAGGAATCCCTGTAGTTCCCCAGATGAACCCCTGTAGTTCACAAGAGGAATCCCTGTTGTTCTCTACAGGAATCTCTGTAGTTGCTCAGAGGAATCCCTGTAGTTCCCAAGAGGAATCACTGTAGTTGCCCAAAGGAATCCCTGTGGTTCCCCAGAGGAATCCCTGTAGTTCCCAAAAGGAATCCCTGTAGTTCACCAGAGGAAACCCTGTTATTATCTACAGGAATATCCCTGTAGTTGCCCAGAGGAATCCCTGTAGTTCCCCAGAAGAATCCCTGTAGTTTTCCAAAGGAATCTATGTAGATTCCTAGAGGAATCCCTGTAGTTCCTCAGAGGATTCCCTGTATCTCCCAAGATGAATTCTTGTAGCTGCCCAGAGGAATCCCTGTAGCTCCCCAGAGGTATCCTTGTAGTTCACGAGAGGAATCCCTGTAGTTGCACAGACGAACCCCTGTAATTGCACAGACGAACCCCTGCAGTTCCCCAGAGGAATCCCTGTAGTTCCCCAGAGGAATCCCTGTAGTTGCACAGACGAACCCCTGTAGTTCCCCAGAGGAATCCCTGTAGTTCCCAATAGGAATCCCTGTAGTCCCCCAGAGGAATCCCTGTAGTCCCTGTAGTTCCCAGAGGAATCCCTGTAGTTTTCAGAATGTAAAGTTTTAATTCATTAACGACACCACGTTAGGTACCAACCTCACTGGCGTTTCTTTGGCCAAACTTAGCACCAGGACTCTGGAGACTGCCGAGAGAAAATCGCTGGGGCTTCGTCATGTTGGGGTCACTAAACAAACTTTCCAGCTTGTCAACAGAAAAATAATCGGTTGTTAAACGCAATTAATCAACTTAATCACGAAACTAGCACTTAATATTGAACAAACAGGTTATTTTATGACTCTTTTCAATATGCACTCTATGAACAAGTAGAAAGAATTTGCATTGTGTTTCATGTAAAACAATGTAATCGATTATCAAATTTCAGTCATTGCTTATTAAACGCAAAACGCTACGATAATTGTGGGAGACTTCTAGGTCTAAGAAAAGTTTTTAAACTCGCTCTTTTAAACCTTATACAGTGAAGAATAATAACTGAGCATCCAGTGGAAAAAAATTTAACAGTTTTTATTAGATTACCACTTTCAACCACAACCAAATTTTCAGATTTTAAGTTTTTAACTTAGGTGGAAGGTGTAGGAAACAACACATAAGGGTTTACTTAAATTTTAATATCAAAAGAGTGGAGACAAAGTGTTAAAAAAAGTAAACAAATGGATACAGATTATTTATAGATAAAGCGATCTGTATTTCCCGAGGTTAAAACAACTTTGTACCTTGATTCACTGGGTTTTTTTATCAGGCAGCATGACCTTGATAGTGTGTCAACGGATTCTGATTTTGCAGAGAGTCTCCTTTGAGCTTTATGCAATTATCTTGCTCCTTGTGTTTTTCTAAAGTCTCCCAAATTTTACAGGTGTTGGAAATGTATTCAGGATTTTACGACTTTATTACACGTAGACAAATAACAGAAAAGGGGTCTTGTGGAACATAAAAAGAAATCGAATGTTTCAAAAGGTCAATCCAACTACCTCAAGCGTGCCTCTGTCAATGGATTCGATCAATTAAAGGGTGAATTAAGAATTTAGCAATATTTTGCAAGAAACTAGATTAAAAAAAACAACAAAAAAAACTGCACTGATAATACGTGCTATCCTATTAGGTGAAAAAAAATCAAACAAGCGTAGAAATATAGCTTGAAGTTAGAGCGAAACTATACCTCTATTTCAGCTTTTTGATTAAGTTCTGGTCATGTCTTGAAAGTCTTATTTCTGATTAATTAGCAACTTTTAGTTTCCAAACACTTTGCAGGTTAGTTTGTCTATTTAATGGAATTGAAGACTTCCCAGCGTTGAGTATTATGGGCGTTTTAAATGTTGCACGCGCAACAACACTCGATCGGCTAGATTTTGTCTAACAATAGAGTAGTCCCTTTTCCTGTTAACGCCCTAGATATACTTGTACGGATAAATGGAAAAGGACTGATAAATTTTGTTATGAAATAAGTTTTAGTAAACACAAGTCCTTCGGGGCCCCATAATATTACCCCTTCACCCCTCACTCCCCTTTGCGCCTGGTGGATGGCATTTACTTTGAAGGGCGTTACCTACGGACTATATGACCAGTTTCGATCAACCAGCTTATGGAATTATAAGGAGACCAGACAGTGTTGAGCTCACCTCATTCAAGGACGATCCCCTTCCACGAGAGGATTTCCTCTCCCTTTTGGGCCCCCCTTTTGGAGCAACGAGCTTTGGATCGTTTTTAGCTTGAGCGTTGTTAGAAGGTTGGGGCTGTCTGTTGTTTGATGGCAGCAGCAGAGCTCCCTGTTGAGCTAACGTTGGATCGCTGGTTGATTTTCGAGATCTCTCTACCTAAAGATTGAACATTATTAACTAAGAAAGTGTCAAATGTGATATAACAGAGACAGCCAGGACGCGATGAAAAACAAGGCCAACAAATATATGGTGACTGTGATATGATATTACTAACAACAAGACTTGTTATTACGAAGACAATGAAAATAGTGCTGATGGCGTTGATTTTGACTACAAGGATGATAATGTTGGGATGCTAGTGGTGACGACGTTGATCAAGAGGAAGTTGGTGGTGACGACGTTTATTAAGAGGACGGTGGTGGTGATGATCTTGATTAAGAGGACGTTGGTGCTGATGATGTTGATTAAGGGGATGGTGGTGGTGACGATGTTGATAAAGAGGATTTTGGTGGTGATGATGTTAATTAAGAGAATGGTGGTGGTGATGATGTTGATTAAGAGGACGTTGGTGGTGATGATGTTGATTAAGAGGACGTTGGTGGTGATGTTGTTGATTAAGAGGACGTTGGTGGTGATAATGTTGATTAAAAGGATTTTAGTGCTGATGTTGATTAAGAGGACTTTGGTGGTGCTATTGTTGATTAAGAGGATTTTGGTGGTGATGATGATGATGATTAAGGGATTTTGGTGGTGAAGATGTTGATAAAGAGGATTTTGGTGATGATGTATTGATTAAGAGGATTTTGGTGGTGACGATTTTTATTAAAAGGATTTTGGTGGTGATGATGTTGATTAAGAGGACGTTGGTGGTGATAATGTTAATAAGAGGACGTTGGTGGTGACGATGTTGATAGAGAGTATTTTGGTGGTGAAGATGTTGATTAAAAGGATTTTAGTGCTGATGTTGATTAAGAGGACTTTGGTGGTGCTAATGTTGATTAAGAGGATTTTGGTGGTGATGATGATGATGATTAAGGGATTTTGGTGGTGATGATGTTGATAAAGAGGATTTTGGTGATGATGATGTTGATTAAGAGGATTTTGGTGATGATGTTGATAAAGAGGATTATGGTGGTGATGATGTTGATTAAGAGGATGGTGGTGGTGATGATGTTGATAAAAGGGTTGTTGGTAGTGATGATGTTGATAAAAAGGTTGTTGGTGGTGATGATGTTGAATGTTGATTACGAAGATGATGGTGACGATAATGTTATGGTTACGAAGATGCTAGGGGCGAAGACGTTATTGATGACATAGGTTACAAGGACGCGATAATGATTTTGAAAATAAAGTAATCGCAAAAGTAATTGTGATGATAATGGTTATAAAGGTTGATGATATATTGACAATTATGATACAGATGGCAGTAGTGGCGGGGATAATGATGGTGTTAATGTTGTGGTATATTAGTAGTAATAATAGTGCAATTTTAGTGATAGTAGTAGTGGTGATTACCATTCAAATGCTTTTGGTTGACATTGGGGATGATTTTGATCATAAAAATTATGGTGATAATTAAAATGATTTCCTTTGATCTAAGCTTATAACTGAACTACTGACCTCTAAAAGGATCTGGTTACTTAGGATAGGCGGTGAGCTCTGTCTTTGGTGAGCTTTTCTTTTCATATCAGTCACTGGTGTACCCGGAAGGTTTGGGACTACTTGCTGATCAGGTGATCTATTTTCCTGATTGCTTAAATTATCATTAGCGTTCGTTTGTGAATTGTCAGACACACGTATGTCGGCTTGATCAGACTTTGTGCGGGGTTGAGAGGGTCCTTCCTATAAAGTACAAGTAAGCATTGGGTAATTAGTTTTAACCTTTTTTTTAGCCCAGACCTGTTTATCAACATCTAACTTCTCCTTACATAACATACATAATAAGTCATTTGGTAATGAGAAAATGGAAATTGATCAAACAAGGTAAACATTTAAAGATGAGAAACCAAATTCTCCTTAGCTGGTTAAACAAAAAGTCTGATTCCTAGTTGGGAGAATTTACAAACAACATTTGTCGTGTTTCGAGCTGAAAACTCTCCTTAAGAAAGTCATACAAAACAAGACTTTTGGTAATGCGAAAACGGGAATTTCACTTTGAAAGACAAAACCAAACACCCGTCACATATTGTGTACCAAGGAGATTGTTCGTGTGGAAGTTTGTGGAGAAAGTTACATCGGTGAGGCAATGCGAAACTTTGAAACGGGAATTGCTGAAAACAGTGATCCGTCACACAATTCTGAACCAGCGAGACACCTAAAGCATTTTCCATCAAACGCCTTCTCGTGGAAAGTATCATTCCCAGCCCATGGTTATGCCAAGCGAAAACTAGTCGAAGGCCTTTTTATGAAACAAAAGTCCCCATTGAATTGCTTTATTACACACCTGTTTCTACGGGAATGCAAAATAAACCATACCATATGCTCCCGATGATGACTTTTTAGTCGAACCACAAGTCAGCCTTTAACAATTTTAATAAGTATTTTAAGCGATTTCAATGGTAAATGTACCTTTTTATTCTCGACAGTGGTCGTGGTTGGGTTGCCGACGGATATCAACGGAATGTTCTCGTTAGCATGTGTCCTGCTGCTTATCTTTCGTCGAGCTGCAGACTGAAAAAAAACGAAAGAAAATTTATTTTTTCTCATATTCCTTTCTAATAGGTATGCCAAATAGTTATTATTACCTGGGATTCGTGAATATTCGAGCTTGTTCTTTTACTTCTACTAGGCTGGTTTGTGTGTGAAACTCCACAGCCTTCATCGTGACTACAAGTGTGTGGTGCACTCGTGTTAAATGGATACTTGACCTAAATAGGCAAAACAAACAAGTTTGTTGTTAATATTCTTCAGTGCGTATTTTCCCTTGCCTTAGGAGAAGAGCTGTAACCCTGCGCCGGGCCGCGAGAAAAACCGTTTTTACGTCTTTGCTATACTTCACTGTACTACGGCACTGCACGTTTACTTTTCTGTAATTGACGTTTTGATACTTAAACAAACAACAGAGGAGGCTTAAATTCCGATGGTAAGAAATTTTTCTTGTTTCGTTGTTTATCTGTTTTTTTTTTCTGGAACTATCATTAGACATATTGTGTGTTAGCCAATTATGTGTAAAAGCCCAGATAAATGTTTTTGTATGCATGTCGTGAACGTACGGCTGTTTTGGCGCGAAAACTTCCCGCCTGAGAGAGGCGTGCGATTAAATGAGTGTATCAACACCTGCCGAATGTTATTCACATTCTACTTTTTATGTTTTGCTTGAAAGTTTGGTTTAACGCTGCCTGTTAACATGAAAATTGCTCAATGAATGAGCGAGATTTAACTCAGATTTTAGATCCTCTAGGACGCGAACAAAGTCGGCCGTTCCTAAATATTCTTTGGATCTATCTCGGGAGGCACAAAAGATCTACATGTAAATTGATTGTATTCTAGCCCTAGATTAACAGAAAAAATAAATCTTGACAATTACGCATTTCACATGTCTACAGTTTACTTACGTCAATACTGAGAATGCAGTGAAAGAAGAAAACAAAAATCCCCTGGGAGAAGAAAAGAGGATTAAAACAATGCATCTTATAAACCGGGGACATCTGATTTCAGTTTCAAAAAAAAATTAGCGACCGCAATTTCCCGGCAGGGGATACTCTCTTGTAATGATACGGGGACGTGTCACTTGGCAGGGTATGGTTTTTGAGCTCCCCGTTCTAAACAGGGTATATAAATCAAGGCATCTCAGTCCTAAACAGGGTATCATTTAATCCTTTGGCACTGGATTTTGGACAATGTCGTCCTAAACAGAAAACTCTTTGATGCAACCTTGGTTCCGCCGGGTTCTAGTACTAGCGGTAAAAGATGAGGAGCAAGTAAGCCCCAGATTTAAGCGATACTTGTGACTTTTATGGTGCTAACTGAATAGCGTTGTGTACTACTCCAATAATCTAAAGTAAACTGTTTATGAAAGTTCTCCAGTGGAAAGCTATGATTCGAACTCTCGAGCTCTTTCTTCCCCTTTATATAAACATCTTTTTCTCTTTCATGTAACATAACTTTTTACTCTGTAAGCATAGAGAAAGAGAACAAACTTTGTGCAATGGGTTCCTGGGAGGTCAAGTCTTTTCAGACCTAATTGTTGACGGCCTATTTTCTAACTGACTAAAGGAAACGAGTTGTCCTAAATAGGTAAGGGTTTCAAAACCTCAGCGGCACCCCTATACCCAAACTAAAATCGCCTACAAATCACACAGAGAGGGTCCAACAATCATAAGTCCAATGTACAGTTGTATCAAGGTGAGTTTCGCAAAAACTGTGGTCGCAGCTGTGTGTTAGGTTTGCAACATGGTTTGATAAAACAGGCGGCCGCCATTTTTTTTTGCTTCGGTGGATATTGGATGCTATGAGACGAAACTGACCTGTAGCCCGTTGATGAGGCCGAATGACAACTGGTACTTGACATTGTGAGTTTCTCTGAAAGCCAGCATTCCAAAAATCCAACCAAGACACAATCCAAGTAATAGTAATGCATTGGTTCGCAGTCCGTATCTACAATGATAACACTTTGATGAGAATTTGTAGTAATGTTTCACAGGCCCGTCGAAGGAGGGGGGGAGAGGGGCTGGGGCTAATTTTCTCGTCGTTTGCAGTTTGTTTATAAATTTGAAACAAAGTTCGCTGCAAACTGACGACAACAACAACATTGGCGTTTTCACTCCGCCGCTCGATCAGCCCAGTTGGTAAGGCGCCAGTCTGTCGTGCGGGAGGCCCAGGTTCGATTCCCGGTGCCGAACCTTTACTCAGGGTCTTAAAATAATTGAGGAGAAGGCTCTGCCTTTGCTCTAACATCTCCAAACAGTTAGACCTTCACGTCTTCTCGGATGATTAGAACGTTAAACCGTAGGTCCCGGATGGCAGACCTCGAAGGGGCCTCGAGTCCTATTGCCTGTTCTATTGTGGCTCCTTGGGTAAAAAAATGTCATAAACTCGACCCAGGCCTCCCACTTTCAAAACTCGTGCTCGTACTCGTAGTCGGTTCTGAAGGTCTTTATTCTTACCACCTCGATCGGGCACTCAGAGAATCTGTGCTCCATTTATATAAAGAAGAATAAGAGGAACATCGGGCGCCAAGGATGACCCGGTGGAGAAGGAGGAAGCTGGAAACCACATGATCAATCATAACATAGGTTAAATGCTAATTTCACCAAACCAACTATACTTTGATACATAAACCGACTCCACATAGCGTTCATGGGCAGCGGAAGCAAAAAATTATTGGGGGTGGCACAGTGGAAATTGTAATAATTCGTTTTAAAGTCTGGAATTCCTGTTCAAAAGTTGCTGTTGTTAGCGAGAAAAACTATTGGGGATGGAGGGAGGGGAGGGGGGGGGCTGGTCCTCCCATAGCGTTACACTGAAATGAAATACAGTTCACTGAGGCACACGCGAACAAACCATAGCACTACAAGCAGTAGCAAGACAAAGTCCCAATGCATCTTTTATCTAGTGCCAAGTCCTATAGCAAAACCAATAGTTAAAGCTTTCACAATCACAACACTACTTTCATAGATTCCCTCTTCTAGCCCCTACTTCCTGGATCTTGGAAACTAAGTATACTCATCACCAGTAAATAAACGAGAAGTATACACGAAAGCAAAGCTTCAATCAGAACGAACTCAGTACACAAGGCAACAACAATGATGTAACTGAGCCTGCATAACAAGCAGGCGCGGGCCTGGAAACTAACTAGACAGCAAGCAGACTAATCCGGCTGGCGCATCTATCCCTCCCTTGGGTTATAGTTATGATCACAGCTACGCTTACGGGAGGGGTAGTTTGGTGGTTTCGGTTAAGGGGAGTGGTAACGGGATGGTTTAAATCTGGGGGAGGAGTAGTGTTTGGCTTAGGTTTAGGGAGGGATAAGTAGTTGGTTTCCTAGCAACCGGAACTGATCCCAATGTTTAGTCTCATCCTTCCTCTATCACCTATATTACCTATTCCTATTTCTACTTGTAGTCCTATTCCTACTCATATTCCTACTACAAACCTATTCC
>JAOBRD020820066.1:0-13336 GCA_027575215.2 Hydrozoanthus sils
CTCTAATAAGTCCCCCTCTCTAATAAGCCCCTCCCCCCAATCCTAACCTAAAGACAAAGGTGCTAAAACATAACGTTTATTGTGTCCTGATTTCATCTTGTGTTTCTGTCTTTGGCTATTGACAGTTTTTAAATAAGCCCCCCCCTCTCCTATGTGCCCCCATCTAGAGCTTCAAGTTTTAAATAAGCCCCCCTCTCTAATAAGCCCCCTCAGTGTTTACGGTAGTGCTTAAAGCATACTGACCTACTATAAGTCTCATCGAACTCTTGAAGTGAACTGGCGGAGAACACCTCATCCTCACTAATGCCAATTTGATCCTTGACCACCGGATCCTGGAACAATTCCTCTCGATGGCGGCCCATCACAACCTTCATGTTCTGCACCATGCACCAATTGTAAAAACGTCTCAAGGCTTTCCAGCCATTCATCAGAGGGCTAGCACTGAAAATCGTTAAGAAACTTAACATGTTTAATTTATTTAACGTATTTTTCATCAGCATTGTCAAAAAAGCCACACGACAAAAAGCAACTACCTTGGTCAACTGGGAAGTCAACATAGTCGATCTCTTCTTTTTGTAACGTTCACTATCTTTTAGCTAACTGGTTACTTTGATACAGTCTTGATCTGTATCGTCGAGGTAGGTTGTATCATATGCCAGCTTTTAAAACTGTATCAATAAAAATCTTACTACGAGTATCACTGGTTATGAAATATTCATCACTTCCCTCTGAGGAAGACAAGTAACTTTGTCGAAACGTTGGAACACTTTTCTATTTTACAAAATTCTTTTCAACAGGGTTAGTACACCTTCAGAATTTCAAAAGCCAAAGTTTTCCAGGCCTTTTTTTAGGGCTTTTCCAGGGCTCTTTAAACCCAGAATGAAAATAATAATGTTCACAGTCACCTTTTTAAACAACTTTTTAATAGTTAATGTAACCATTGTAATGCAACAAAATGCTCCTATTGGATCTTTTAAATTCTAAGAAGCCAACACACGAACATCAGTGAAGTGAGTCTATAGTTCGGTTTATCACTGTTTCATTTTTTTCTACAGCTTCACTCAGATTTAAGGACAGTTCCTCAAGCTGCTTCATTTTGTCTTTTGCAGTTCTTCTTAGGCTGTTGGACTTGACAACTAATTCCAGACGGCCTGTGTCTTCTGACTTTTCTGCAAATTGATCGGCTGACTTCGTTAATTCAGTGATGTCACGTTCAAAATGCTTCTTCTTTGTTTTCAGTTCATCTATCTGGTCAACAATCTCTTTGAGTTTCCTGCTGACTTGTTCCTTTGTTTTGGTTCTTCTCTGCTCCTCTAGGTTTTATTCCATGTATCTCTGCCGTGCTGAAGCAGCTGAGACTAGCGACGGCTTGGATATATCAACTTTAAGTATACAACCAGCATTATGCACATAGTCACAGATCAAACGCTGTGCAATCACTGATTCCTCATGCAGATTTTCAACTTCTATTTGTCGGTTCACGGAAAACCCACATTCAACCGATGCTTGTCTATGGGAGGAGACAAGTGGCAGGTCTTTCACCACACCCCATACTAACCGGTAGTGCTGATTCTTGGCCATGGACCCATGTAGCAATACATCAACTCGTGAATTGAGTGGTTTTCAGCCACAGCAGTGTCGATGAACTCCTCAAACTCTTTTACCACATCATCACAGACATCACACCCCCCTTAACCTACTCGCTGGACTAAACAGGCATAGAATCTTCTTCATCTTCTGTAGACATGTATCTTTTGATTTAGCAAGCTGTCTAGGATCAAGACACGATATGTTCCCTGCAAGGGAATATTTCAATGGGCATCTATCAACTTAGCTGACATTGTTTCCAAAAAGCCCTTGCACTGCATCCTCAACTCCATAACCTGCTTCTCACTTATAACATTTGGCCAGCTTCGCTTCAAATTACACATTTCCTGTTCTTTACTGTGACTTTTGTTGGAATTTTTATCAAGAGGATTAATCCTCATCAGTGCTACTGCTGATCATTCATGGTATCTTTCTTGACAAAGCGCTTCATAATACCTGCAAGCATTCTGTGTAGATCACTGGCAATAAATGGCATCATTGGTTTGTCAGTTTGGTACAGCAGCAAAATCGAGGTAACTTGATTGGCAATGGATATAAAACGAAGTAGCTTAACAGTAGTGAGTGGATCTTTGGTGCATGATGCAACATTGTCATAGGATGTTCCCGGGATGGAAACAGCTTTCTCAGACACCCTTTTGACAGACTTTGGTTTGAGGCCAGATTTCAATAGCCCTTTCAGCAACTTGAATATTCCCTATCCTGCGATGGTGACAAAGTTTCAATGGAAACTTGTCTGATCCTGTTGCGGTCACATAATCGTATCTTCTTGCAGGAGTGTCTTTAAACAATCTGAATAAGCTCTGCAAAAGCTTCTGAAATGACCAGGCGGAAGCATCAGAGCCAGCCCTAAAAGCTCCGTGTACATTATGTAACCGACAACTTCCAGCCATGGTTAGCGATTTTCCCGTTTCATCACTGATCTTGGTCTGTATTTCCTTTTGAAATTTCCAGTTTACGCTGGGGCCATCCATGGATAAATGCAGAAGCTTGCTGTTTAAATTCTTTAAAATTTTCCAGGGCTTAATAAAAAGTTTCCAGGGCTTTTCTAGGGGTCTCCAGGTCGTCAAAATTTTCAGGGTTTTCCAGGATTTCCAGGGCCCGTACGAACTCTGCCTTATAGTAAGATTTTTATTCATACTGTTTTAAAAACCTATAATGCCCGGTTGCAATAGCTTTGTTTTTAGCAATGTTTTAGCTGTTGTTCTTCTTTCTATAGTTTTTTGTTTTCCTGTCTTCTTCGCCATCTTTCAGCCTGAAGAGGGCAGGACTGCCGAAAGCTCGTGAAGAAGAGATGAAGAAATGAGACTACAGAAAGAAGAACAACGACTAGAGCATGACACATTAGTAACGTCCTGTTTTATCATATGAGCAAATAGTAATTGGAAGTTAACCAGTACAGGACAATCAAAAACCGAATGACGTTAATAATTCAGTTTGGAACATCTCTTGTGCTACAGGATGCATTTTGTTGTCTGCAACTTCAACATGACACTACTGTTTTTTTTATTCTGGCCCATGACGTACACTAATTACCCAATCTACAGATACGAAGCATACGCATAGTACCAAAATGCTTCTTGAAGAACACAATTTTTGTTAATAAATCTTTAAACGTTTGGCTTAGGGAGTCAGAGAGCGATCAAAAGTTTGGATTTTGCAGGCAATTCTAGGGTGGATTTTGGTTTGACATTACTATGCAACGTTTTTCTTTTCTAAAGAAACTATAACAAGCGGTTGTTAACTTGCATGCATCTGACCCAAAAGGTTTTCGCATCTCTCCAATAAAAACATGCTTTTTTCTAGCTCACCCTAAAACATCGTAACCTTGACACACAGAAACAGCACAGGTGAACAACTTCTGTCGATCTTGATCTTCTCCAAGGTACTTCATCAGGAGATTCCCGCCCATTGAGTAGCCAACAGCAATCATTTTGTCGCACTTGTAATGATTTCGAATATGTGTTATCATAGCATCCAGCTCGCTGGTACCACCTTCAAAACATTTTTAAAACCCTTTCAACTCCAGAGATCTAACTTCTCATTACATAACTCCGGCCAAGGGTTCATTAACATCTTTTTCTTCTTTTTTTGGATGAGAGACAAAATCAAGTATTGATTTGTCTCTCATCCAAAAAAAAAGAAAAAAAAAGACATTAAAGACCCATTATCAATTACCGTGATGCAACGCGGCAAATAACTGAATTGTGGACCACGAAACAGTAACTATTGAGTGTTGCTTTGTTCAAGAGGAAATCCATGTCCATCGTGTCACTTATTGCTGGTTTTACTATTGTTTAAGTATTTTTGAACTCTGCAGTTTCTCTTCTAGTCATTTTGCTATCTATTTTGAAATATTTCCTTGTGATAAGTTGAGATTTACTTTTGAGGATTTTTATAACCTTGGAGTAATGACGCGGCCAAAACGAAAATGAATTGGCGATATATATGCCGCTTTTCTATAGCTGTTCGTGGACATGGTCTAGGTCATCTGCCTTAATTCCGCATCTAGCCTTGATAGCAACCGCTTGAACATTTCTGTCTTGGCAAGAAATTTAAAATAGCTCGTAAGATGTTTTAAATAAATTCGCGGAGAGTGCAGCAACTTTGTTCTTCGGGGGTTTTCCAACAGATGCACCAGCCGAAGGCGAATCTTCTTCCCGAGATGATTGATCTTCCGGTTCGGGGTCATCAGAATTAAAAGAAATATTCCTCATATACCTAGTATTAACTGCTTCTTTTATCGAAAAGCACTTCAACGAGTTTTTCGGTTACCGAGGATGACAGGAAGGAATTCTTACTAATTAAATCAAACATAGCTGTTGTTCTTTCAATTGCTGCAATCGTATCGACAACTTACTTTAATTTCCCCCTCTGACAGCTGAATTTCTGCTTTGTGATGATCGAATGCAGTACCAGGTAATCTCTGCGAATTCTCCCGTTCGTTTGTCTCAATTTTCCCGTTCTTATATTAAACGTTTTGCCCAATTCACAAAGCAAAGAGTATTAATTTATTATATTCACTGCACGGACAGACTACATTATTCGCGCCGTTTTGTTTCTGATAAACTTTGTCTTACAAAAGCAACGCTGTTGATTTAGAGCCATGCATTATGTTTCTTTGTTAACGCAAGACAAATTGTCTTGTACAGCAAACCTAAAATATTATTCAAGTCTCACATCGTTTGTTTCAAGTTTCGTGTAAGCTTCGACGATTTCTTTCTGGTTCTTAGAGAATCGTCCGCAGCAACTTAGGAACCGTAGCGGCTGTATGCTACAGGGCCGCTTCTGAAGTAATAATTCGCGGCTGTCCACGGAGCTTCGGATTGATTCACTGAGTGTTTCGTTTTCAAGGTCAGAAGCAATGTTCACTCATACACGTCGCACGACTGTGGCCGGCTGTAGTCAAAGCCCCCAGGAGTTTTTTCCCGTCAGTGCTCATATTTCATAATAAACAGTGCGCGGTGCATCATGGTAAGTGATAAAGGGTCTTTATTGAACCCTTGATAACTCATATTATATCACATTTGATAATGAGAAAACAGGAATGGATCAAACATTGCAAACAACCTAGATGACGGCAAATCTAGACCCTATACTACTAACAACATGAAAAGTATGGATTCAGATCTGATCTAGTGGGAGAATTTGCTAACATTTTATTTGGTGCATTTGGGGCTGTTTATCTTTAGTGGTTCATATCTTTACATAACGGGAATGAACAAATCAACCAAAAAACAGGGCTCGAAATTAACTTTGTTTCAAGTATCCAGCTGCCTACCAGTGGCAAAATTTTGATAGCCTGGGCACAAGTTTTAGTGGCCATATATATTTTCAGCATGTATAATCCGTACTACTACTGTATTTCTGTGTCTGTAGCTTTGTGGACAAGAATAATTGCAATTGAAGGGTAAAAACAACGAAAGTGACTTTATATGAAGCGCTAAATTCTCCCAACAGTTATGAAGACATAATAGGGATGATGTAGGGAGAAACATTAACTCCATCAGTAGTCACTTAAATTGTTTTTGCATTAGACCCTTCAATTGTTTGCAAATTTTTTGCCCAAGAAAGCAGTCGATAAACTTCATTTGTTCATCACTGCATATTTGTTTATCATTTTATTAGTTAATCAGTTAATCAGCTGTAAAGGTTCCACACAATCTTGGAGTAGCCGGCTAGCTACAATTAGCTCTTAAAACTTAGTAACAAACGTTCATTTTTGGTAGCAATGGCCACCTATAGGTGGAAATTGTACAAATGACAAGTAATGGCATTCATGATCAGAAACAGCAACAGAAACAGATCAGCAATTGTTGAAAAGAATTAAATATTATTTCTCAGGGCTCGAACAGCTGCATTACACTCATTAATTCAAAGTTAAGTAAAAAAAAGGCAAAGTCCTGCATTTACATATATATATATATATATAGACAATAGTACCCTTTACATAGACATGCTCAAAGGCGCTTTACAATGATCTATTTACCCCCAGCGGACTGGAAGTATATACTGCATTGGCACAATTGGCAGCTGCGTCAAAGCAGTCCATGTATGCTGGTACTCATCTAAGCGACCCCGAAGGAAAGGAAAGCAGAGTCTTTAGTCAGAAAGAAGGTTGCCCAAATTTATATTCAGCCCTTGACCAGGCCGGGGATCGAACCGGGGACCTCATCAGGATTGGGAGGCAGAGATCTTACCACTGCGCCAGCCCATCTTTTTCAGTCTAACATTATTTTAGATTACGACTAAAATTGATCTTTTTTTACCACACTTACCGTAAGTGAATATCCTGGGAGCTGTGAGGCGAACATTTGGAGGTGCTCCCAAGTGGTTCAGTATTGCTACTCTGAACCCATGTTCTAGGGCATAACTTGTAAATGTTCGAACATATTTGGATTCACTGCAATTTGCTATCCCAGGAACGATTATTATTGTATCAAGTTTCTGAAACAAATGAAGAGAGATATCAATTATTATCTTAAATACATTTTGGGTCAATTTTCATTTGTGAGTATTTACAAACAAGATAAGAAAAATCTTAAAATTTGAAATTATTGAAAAATCCCTTCTTGTCATTAAAATTGAACAAAATCAATTGACATCATGGTTTAGAAATTAATGCTTGAATGAAACATCTCAAAAAGTCTAGATAGTGCTGTTGGTTCATAATAAAATTACCAAAGTTCTTCTTACAATCTTATTTTGCAAAAACTGACAACAAAACTTTAGGTCAGTGAAAAACAAACTACCAATTTGCTAGCTTTTAGGTCCAAGGATGAAGTATACAGCTTTCAATACAATAAGTATACTCTACACAAGTGAAGACAGACCAATGATAAATTATTATATTAACATGTCTTCCTTTGGTTTGGAGTGAATTAAGTGTATATGAATTTGAAAATATAAAAATGGCAGTGTGGGGGTGGGTTGAGTGGACCCCAGGGGAGGTTGGAATTCCTGATCTGAGTTGAAAGCCATTACAAAGAATACCTACCCTTACTCCATGTGCATATTCAGTTGATCTTGGTTCAAACACATCAAAAGTGGCAGTGGCACCATCATCCATCTTGATATGATGATGAACACTCTCAAGGTCTGGCACACTCACTCGGCCAACTTTACCTACAACCAAAGTTTGCACATGGCCACTTCTTCCCCAAAGAAACGGTGGAACATAACTAAAAAAAAAAACAAATTAAAAATACTGTGAATTTCAATTGATACCCAACTTTCTTCATTAATTCATTTCATTGTGATCTATAATACTGTATTTGATCCTCACCAAAAACAATTTTAGTAATTGTCCATTGAATCAAAATATCTTCACTGAAACACTTGTTAATATTCAATCTTTCAGTACGGAAAAAAATTTAAACTCTAAGTTATCAATAACATTATATTGCAAGCCCAGAAAACCTTCTAGATTTCAAGTGCTTCCACGACAATTAATATGCCCCGAGTTCAGTTTAAATAAACTATTCTTGACAACCAGGATTCAAGGAGACTAAATCAATTCAATCAGCACACTGAGACATCTCATTTTCTTTTCTTCTCCCATACATCTTGTGCATAGTACAAAATGACTAGAGTTACATGCAGTTACAGTATGTGTAACTTTTATACCATTGTTGTGGTCTTCCAAACTGTATCATCCCCACCAGGCACTGCTGCTCCAAGTGGTCAACCAACCCCAAGTTGTACTTTAGAACACTCCATCTTTCTTGTGATTTTATTAAATGAATCTTATCAAATATGTTCTAACAGTCAAGTCTGATATTCCTGCTAGAGGAGAGGATCAGGTGGAGAAATAATGGAAAGCGGGGGGGAGGGGGGGAGGGGGGAGATTATGGGGATAGGGAATATTTAAAGGGGAAGAGCACGACAGGTCTAAGTCTCTTCATGCTATTATTTTAGGTGAACCTCAAACATATTCAAAATTTCCAAAACAACATGAAACAAGCAGACTTGTTAAACATTTAAGGTGAAGAACAACATTCAAAATTTTCAGCTAATTTAGATACATCTAGATTTATTTCAAATGCTGAACTTCCAAATACAGACATCATTTAGAACAACTCCACATAAAAATTAATACTTGAAATCAAACGAAATTAATTTGATGCCCAGATGCATGCTGAACCTTTTTAGTAATCATGAGGTCCTTCTTTGTGCTCTAGTTAGTTAAAGTTGTTAGTTGTACTTTATAGCAACTGGGTATATATGTAGCAGTGAATTATAGTGCTATTTCAGACATATTTGTTACATGAGAAGATAGAAGGCCTTGCTAAATGAAGAATAGTGGTGGAAAACATCGTCCAAATCTTTTGTGGTTTTTGAGATATTATCAATGTTTTCAACTGATGACATCAGTTAAGGTTGTTGGACAGGCAAATCTTCATTTTTTTTTTAAATCTGCTGCCAATGCTATCCACAACCTTTGGATGAATTCAAGCCAAACTAGGGCTGATGGCATATACAAGGTACTGTATTCTTCAGAAAAGTAAGTAATAAGGTTAAGGACTGGCAGCAGATTTTGAAAAAAATTAAAATTTGCCTGTCCAGCAAATGATGTTAATATCTTGAAAACCATAAAAGATTTTGACAAAATTTTTCACCACTGTTTTTCATTTCAAAAGGTCTATAATAATCCACTGACCTAACAAAATACTTCATGTCATAGGCCCTTTAAGGTAATCAATAAATTATAATAATTGTTCTTGTAATCAGTGAGACACATTGTACTCACCATTCTCTCAATATCGGACAAGAATTCAGTACTGACTCAGTAAAGGCTGAGCCAGAGTGTAAACACTCAGGAACAGATGGTTTTTCCATTTGGTTCAACAGTCGGATTAAAAATAACAGCAGAAATGTTACGGCCACTAATAGTGTAGACACAGCAAAACCAAGCATCTCAATCCTGAAATATTTAAAGTAAACTCAAACCTCAGAAGTAACTTTCAGCTGTTAAACTTAACACTCCAAATAATAATGGCATGTGTGATTTCATAGCACTGTTTATAGTAATAAACTGAATATTTCAAGACTGAAAAGAATCATTTTGTATACCACTGAGAATGAGAGAAATACTTTCTAGTTTCAATTATAGCTGAACTTGGAATATGAATTATTTACAGACCAAAATCTAATTGAAATGCCGATTCTAAATTCTAAAATTTCTAGGTCTCATTGTTATTTGTTATTAGATATTACTGCTAACTGCTTTTCAGCATGTTCACATGGAAAGGGCACTATAATACATTTATTTTAAAAAAAGAGATTTTTGTTTTGTTTCTCAAAAACATTGAGTCTCGTGTAGTGTGTCTCAACTGTTCTTGACTTTTCTTATGCTGCTAGTAAAGAAAAGTGTAAATATAAAAATAATTCTATAAAATACCTTAAATCAAAGCGAGCATGATATCAAGAAGTACATTGCAGAAAAGAACAATCAAATAGAAGAGCATAGGAAAAGATGAGAATGAATCAAACTCTAACTGTCTCCAGCTCATATAAATTTTATCATATTTCTTTTTTTGGTAATGTATTGTATTTTGTAACTAGTACAATTGCTGTTAATGTAAAATTTTAAGATGTAAATAAAAACAATTTAACACAAATTGTAAGTAAGAAAATAAGGAAAAACAAAATATAATTCCTATCTTTTTAGGGCCATTTAAAATATGGAGGCCAGCTATTATAGCATGAGGAACAACATCAATTTCCTTATTATCGATTATAACAGGGTCAACAAATGTAAAGTGATCTTTTTAGAGTAATTTGCAGTTCCTTGCACTTCAAATGACTACAGTTCTAAGTTCATCAGTTTTCGGCAAGAGAGACATCACATTTGATGTCAAAACAGCTGGCCCAGAACTTTGATTTAGACTCAGATGATGTGCAGGCTTGAGATCTTGGGAAAGTGCTTGGAAAGGGGGCTTTAAGGAACTTTGTTTACAATTTGCTGATCTTGTAGCTGCATTTTGTACTTCTTGTAACTATGGAACTTGTTTCACATTCTTTAATTTGTCTGTTAGCTGGAGTTCTGTGAACAATCAAAAAGTTCCATGCTGGAAATATATCTGAGCTTGACCACAGTTAAAGGATATATAGCAGAAAGAAATGTATTCAGAAAATTCATCATCATGGGGGTGCAAATGTTTTGGTTCAATCCTTTAACTTGTTTTAAAATGTCTTATTTTGGATATGGTAAATTATATTGATAATATTGTGTTTGAAAAAAAGAAAAGAAATTCAAAAAAAGGACAAAATTGAACCACAACACATACAAAATAAGGATGTTTTTGGTCCTGCACTGGGTGGCAGACCTAAACTTATTCCACTGGTCAGTCATGATCACGTGATCTGAGTTGGGTTAACAAAGATAGCGTTGACACTAGTGACAGGAAGGTTTTGACAACAATATTGCATCATTTGCTTCGTTTTTCAGGAAATGAAATCGAAAAACATTTCAAGGCTGTGGAAATAAACAAGAACTACATCTCAACCATTTTTTTTTACCTGGGTATCTCTAAATTTTTTACAAAATTGCAACTTTTCTCCTTCGGAAATTAACACAAGAAAAAATCATCTGTGGCCAACAACGTTAAAATCATATTACGTCTGTTGGTGTACTGTTTATTGTGGCGTAAATCTATTGCCTGTTCTCCCGTGACTCCTCAAGTCAAAACGTCAAACAAACAAACAAGCAATCCTACACAGATAGCCCAAAGCTACATCTAACTGCTTAACTCACAAACTTCTTACTTTTTTCTTTCACTGCAAGGGAACCAACTCTAGTCACTCAAAGGTATTTTAAAATGCAAGTTTCGGGCTTACTGTACGCCGAGACACAAGTGACATGTCAAAATTATGAACCTCCGTATTTATACTGCTTCAAATTTATTATTTGTATTTCGCTATTTTTAGTTTTTTAGTTTTACGTCGACGCGGACGTGGATTCACCATTTCGCAATTCGTCCGAGCGAAAATCTGAAACAGAATATTTTGTCGATAAATTGCTGAAGATAACGGCATTTTTTGTCCAAAGAATCTTTTCCTTTTTTCTTAAATAACCGAATTTTGGTTCCCATACATTGGATTAATGTTTCCATATGACATCCCTTTACTTTAAGTTTGCTTTGCGTTAGCCTTTTGCTGATTAGCCATTAAGCAGTTGTTTGATATAGTTTGTAATACCAACAACTCCCCGACGAATCGACCCTTGTTTGAATTAATAACCTCTAGATGCGAATTTAGAACCGCAACAGGAAGATGTGATTTCAAACAATACATCTTCGTAACAAATGGCTGTGGGTTTCGAAACAAAACGAAAGGACAAAGGCATTTAGGGAAATTCGTTTAAAATTGATAGCCGAAGCCGAAGGAACACGCAAAATGAACATCTGACAATATGCGGACAGCTGTAACGTGCTTACCTCAAAAAAAGATTATGCTGTGCCACTTTTGTTGTATAGATTAACAAAATCTAAACTTCGTCACATTATTTAAAAGGGAAGATTTATAATTTAATGTCGGGCGAAAGATTCCTGTCCAATATTTGTCTGCAAATTGAACGCAACGTCGATGCCTGAATCGAAGGACTATTTACCACCAGCGGTTAGGAAATGGCGCAGCTGGACTTACATATTTCATCCGTTGAATATTTAATAAGTTAATTGTTGCTCTCTTCTTAACACGACACCTTGTGAAACATAAATTGTATTAAGCATATCGAGTAAAACACAGTTTCTAAAACAAGAAAATTAAAACCACACTCCAGTCGAGTTTGGGCAATCTATCGCAACCATAAACAAAAATCATTTGCTAAGCCCAATTAATTTCACAGTGCTATATTTTCTAGAAATAATTTTGTAATCAACTGTACCTTCCATACTAAGTGACACTGCATTAAATACCAGTTAGCGCTGCTCGCCATCTGAACGGACGTTTGACCTTTTTGTAAATTTTTCTTCGAGTCATAAGAAAATGAGCAAACAAGTCGCATACGAATTACTAAGGAATTATTGATGTTCTTTTCGACCGAGCGGGAGTCTGGGCTACTCGGCTCAGTTTCCTCCCTGCCGTGACCTTTAACAAAACATGGCGGCAATTGAGGCGGGAATTGCTTACAGTTCACAAAGTTTGCGAAAAGGACAAGTTAAGGAAATGGTAAACAAGTCCATGATTGTTTGGTAGTTATAGTTTTTCTTGTGCTCACTAGCTATATCTTAACGCGCGAACTTTATTCCCATGCTGTTCATGCGTGACCTCTATGAGCTTTCAAACGGTGAACTCAAAAGTTTTTCAAACATTTCACCGATGAATGCGTAATTTGTTATACTAAATAATAAGTTAGTTAGTAGTAGTTTCATCTTTTAAAAACATTTTTTTGTTTTTTTTATTCAATTATTATTTAAACCCAATAACTTTTATGAAGCCAATTTTCTAAAAAATAAGACGTAAGCATGCATGCAGTATTAAAATAGATTTTCAATCATCAAGACATTAAAGTATGTCACGATTCATGTAGTAAATGAAATATTTAAGTCATGATGTCTTTACGGATCATTTAACTGATTCTTATCTTTACTATTTTTACTAGTTTTAATATTTCATTGATAGTTTTTGTCAATAATCAAACTTTTTACCTACACTGTTGGTCTAAATATCCACAAAATGTTTACCCTGGGATGATTCAGCTAAGTGTTAGGCGTTTATTCTTACCTATTAATTTAACTACTTAATTAAGAGAGCTAAATGTTTTTTTTAATTAGCACTATGTATCTTTTTTGTAATGTTTGAAGGAATTTTCACTGAAGAAAACTTCAGAATTTGCAGAAAACTACTCAGTTTTACCACTTTTGACCCCATATTGAGGTTTTAATTGGCAATGCCAGAATTATGACTAGGGCAATTTTTAAAACATAACAAACAGAAGGAAGAAAATAGCAGCACACAATTACAATAAAACTTTAAGGATTTACCTTTGGTTTTGCAGCATGATCGATATAAACAGTCAAAAATACCTAGCCAACCCAGGACAAGTTCACATTATCCCATCTGTGACAAAGATACTCTCTTGCATTTATATTTCTATATTGGCTCCTCTCTCCTCAGGTAGTAAGCAATGTACAATCCCCAACGTACACTGTGCTCTAGTAATGCACCAGTAATAGAAATTCCCTTAATTAAAGGTACTTTCCAGGACTCCTTAGCGGCTTTGTTCAAT
>JAOBRD020820172.1:0-13335 GCA_027575215.2 Hydrozoanthus sils
CCTGTATATCACACACTTCCTTGTTCACCGTTTCTACTCATGTTGGCCTTTTTTACAACTTTTAGTTTCATTGAATGATCTTGTTGTGTTTTCGAAACTTCGAAGTTAACAATGCAAAGAAAAACTTTACAATGACCCCAACTTTCAGCATTTACTGTAGAAGTGGCTTTGAATTGCTACATTGTTATCTGTTTGAAAGCAAATGTATTAAAATTAAAAGAAATTATTGTTTTGATATTGTTTAACTCCAGAATTTTGGAAGTGTTAAAAGCCTTAGAAGAAGAAAAAAGAAGAGAGGAAGAAGAGCAGAGGCGACGACGGGAAGAAGAAGAAAGAAGGAGGAGGGAAGAAGAAGAAAGGAAGAGAAGAGAAGAAGAAGAAAGGAAGAGAAGAGAAGAAGAAGAAAGGAAGAGAAAAGAAGAGGAAGAAGAGCAAAGGAAAAAGGAGGAGGAAGAGCTAAAAAAGCGCGAGGAAGAAGAAATAGCAAGCAAAGAGGTAAGAATGGGGAAAAAATTAGTTTTTCTGTCTGTCTGTCTGTTTGTCTGTCTGCTTGTTTGTCTGTCTGTCCGTCTGTTGGTTTGTCCGGCTGTCTCTCTTTATCTGTCAGTCTGTCTGTTTGCCTGTCTGTCTGTGTTTGTCTGTCTGTCTGTGTCTCTTCGTGTTTGTCTGTCTGTCAGTCAGTCTGTGTCCGTCTGTCAGTCTGTCTGTCTGTCTCTGTATTTCCTCTGTCTCTTTCTGTCAGTCTGTATGTCTGTCTGTTTTTGTTTGTCTGTTTCTGTCTGTCTGTCAGTCTGTGTCTGTTTGTTGGTCTGTCTGTCTATGTGTGTACATGTCTGCCTGTCAGTTTGTGTCTGTGTGTGTCTGTCATTCTGTCTGTCAGTCTGTTTGTCTGTCTGTCTTTTTCCTTTTGTTTGTTTGTTTCTTTCTTGGTAATAAATGTCCGTTCGTAAAATGAATGTTAGAGTTAATACTTTTTTGCTGCTGTAGGAGTTGGTTGCACTGATGATGGATTTCCAACCGCAAGTTGAGAAGTTGGAGAATGAACGACAAGTTTTTGCTAGTCCGGACGAATCAGTTCTGGTTCCCGTGGTCGATGATCTGGTCGAAAGTTCTCAGGTATTGAGCACTAACAATTTTATTTTGTTTCTCATGGGCGGCGGACCCAGGGAAGGGGGAGAGACCGGAGAGGCACTGCCCCCCCCCCTCCCCAATAATTTGGTTTTTAGGGGGCAGGCCCCCTAATAGTTTTCTGGCTAACAACAGCATCTTTTGAATAGGAGTTTCACTGTGCCGCCCCCCCAAATAATAGGTTGGAAGGGCGGGGAGGGGCAGGCTCACCAAGAATTTCTGCCTAACAACAGTTTTTGAATAGTCTTTTCAGATATTTTATTGAACTATTACAATTTCCACTGTTGCTTTCAACAACAACAACAGCAGCAATACTTTATTTCACCCTAATCTTGGTAGTTTACATGTTTTTAAATAAATTGATTTAAAAAAAGGAAGGTGCTGGTTGGCTGGAATAACCATGAGGGCTAAACAAGCCAGTCAACCAGAACTCTATTTGTATTGAATAGATTAAGGTCGGGGAAAAAGATGAATAGATTAGACAAAATAACTCATGGACAACAACATAAGAAAGGAAAAAAATAAAATAAAATGAAATAAAATAAAAACAAAAAAGGAAAAAGGAGTGCAATGATTGTTGATAATATCAGGAAAGGAGCTAAAATGATGTACTCAAATGCATTAATAATATAGATAGACATAGAAACATGTGAATTAAAAAGGCTGCTTTGTTGATTCATTACTGTGTTTTAAATGTCACAGGTATCGCTCGTCAAGTCGGACCCATTCGCTGAGGCGCAAGAGCAGGCGCATGAAAGAGTGACGGAATGGAGAGAGAAAGTGGACACCATCAACAGGTGGTTGGACAACCAAAAGTCCAAACTAAACGACGAATCAGATGACGAGGATCTGGTAGGACTAAGAGAACACCGTAAGACTGTTGAGGTGAGTAACCAACTGAGGAAAATCATCTGACCGTGTCCTGGTTAGCTTGGTAGAGTAGAAGGACATCTAGTAAAGACTTCAATAAACCTGTTTCTCCTTAATGGGCACCAAGTTAGAACAAACTTTGTACATTTGTGTAGTACAAGGAGCACTATGTTAAAGGTAATTGTGTTTGGTAAACTGGTGGACGTAGTTCCTGAAAGAAGGGCAGTGGCAATCCGAGTAATAAGGTCATGATCCCAGTAAAGGAACATAATCCCAGTAACAAACTACAGTCTCCGTAGTAGGTCATAAGGGCAGTAGCCCAAGTAACAAGGCCATATTTCCAATAAAATGGCCATAGTCCAGTAACAGGCCTTAACTCCTGTAACAAGGCAGTAATCCCAGCAAAAGGCCGAGAACAAAGCCAATTCAAGTAACAAGGCCGGAGTCTCAGAAACAGGCCATTAAGTCCCAATAACACGCCATAATCCCAGTTATACGATCTTAGCCAAAATAGTAAGCCATAGCCCCAGTAACAAGGTCATACTACCAGTGACATGGTCATAGTCACAGTAACATGGTCTTAGTCCAAGTTACATAGACATTATCCCAGTAACACAACCATAGTCCCTGTAGCAGACCATAGACCTAGTAACAAGGCCATATTTCCAGTGATAGGTCATAGTTATATCAACCTGGCATAGTCCAACTAACCGTAGGGATTAATATTAATGCAGGACGGTCACAGTGAGAGAGCCTTTTCCTGCTGCTTAACAATTGTATCATCGCTAAATGAAATACCAACCCTAAATGAAATAAATGACTCACCCTTAATGAATTAACTTTTTAACCCTAAATGAAATAAAATGACTCACCCTAAATTAAATAACATTTCAACCCTAAACGAAATAAATTGTCATTATCCACAATCTCGACACTGTTACATTAACTTAATGCTCAGTTGGTACAGTAATGGTGTCTCAAATAATGACATCATAATACACGTGGTTGTTTTACAAAATTTGTTCCTAGCTGGCTAGTACCATGCACCAGTAGCCTACTCCACAAGAGTTACCAGTATTCCTGTCATTTTGTCACAAGGTTGAATTATATGCAAAGACCTCACAAATCATGCGATTTTTAGAAAAGCTTATTCTTTTTTTAGAAGCATGCGAATTTTAAAACATAAAGTTGTCCGTCCTGAAATGCGAGAATAATTAATTCCAAACAATTATGATTTGCAGTGGTGTCGTAAGTCTCGCGGTGTTTTAGAAAAGCCTTAGACTAATCATTTTTGTGAAAACGAAGTCTTTGCCAAAGGCGTAAGAGGGGATTTGGTCAATTCTAGCTCCAAGTGACCTTCAAAACCGTGTTTAAAAGTACTGCATTTTGTGTCATTTTACGAGAATTTTATGGCCTTTGGAGAGGGCTAAGCTTTTTGAAAAAGATGACATGTTTTGTGAGGTCTTTGCATATAACTCAAGCTGATGACAAAATGATAGGAATACTGGTAACTCATGTTGAGTAGGCAACTGGTCAGAAACATATTTTGTAAAACTATACCACGTGTATTATGACGTTATTACTTGAGACACTATTACTGCACCAAAAGTGCATTAAGTTAATGTAACAGTGTCAAGATTGTAGATGGTGACCAAGTTTCATTGTTTATTTCATTTAGCGTTGAAGTGTTATTTCATTTGTGTTAGTCATTTTATTTTATTTAGCGTTAAAAAGTTATTTCATTTAAGGTGAGTCATTTATTTCATTTAGGGTTGGTATTTCATTTAGCGTTGATTTTTTTTCATTTAGGGCTGGTATTTCATTTAGCGTTGTTATTTCATTTAGCGGTGATACAACAATAAACGACTAGATTGTATTTTTGTTGATTGACATACAATTGTACATTGAACTGATTTCAAAAATTCGTGCTTTGATCTCAATGTCTTATTTAAGCCCCTAATTGGGCCACACAGAGCATTATCCATCTATTCCACCGACCCATCTCTTCGTTTGTTCATTCGTTCTTTGTCAAGTTGCAACTTTTTGCCCGAAAGGGGATGAAAAAAACATGCTTCCTTTATCCAAAGGGAATAGATCGAGATCTTCCTCCATATGAAGGGTTGTACCAAGTCACACGTGCAACATACCACCAGGAATTGCTGGATGATCCGTACATTACGGAGGACGACCTCACAGCTGTAGAAGACGATATGATGAAGCTCCGAAGAAATTGGGAGAGAGCTATTCATAAAAAAGAGGACAAAATAGACAGGTTTGTTTGGTGGTTGTATCAAGCTATTTAAGTTAGTTGTACAAAAGCTTTTATAAGCGCACAAACGTCAGGACCGTACCTGACAGCTGTAATTGACGATGTGTACAGCTCCGAAAAAATTTGGAGAGCGCTATTCATACAAAAGAGGACAAAATGGACAGGTTTGCTAGTTGTTTGTATTGACCTGTTTCAAACTAGTTGTACAAAAGCTATCATAAGCGCACAAACGTTGAGCAGGACTACCTGATAGCTGTAGAAGACGATACGATGCAGCTCCGAAGAAATTAGCAGAGCGCTATTCATACAAAGAGGACAAAATGGACAGGTTTGCTGGTTGTTTGTATCGACCTGTTTCAAACTGGTAGTATAAAAGCTGTTATAAGCGCACAAACGTTGAGAAGGACGACTTGACAGCTGTAGAAGACGATATGACGGAGCTCCGAAGAAATTGGTAGAGCGCTATTCATACAAAAAAGGACAAAACAGACAGGTTGTTTGTATCAAGCTGTTTCAAATTAGTAGTACAAAGCTTTTATTTTAATTATAAGCGCACTAGCTAGCGAAGAAATCAAAAGCGGAGACGGAAGGGACACAGATTAAGCCTTCGTTTCTACAACCTTCATGAAATAATTAAAACACCAGTACACTCCTTTCCCGTCTGTAGAAATTGGTATCCCAGATTTGTTAGTAGGAGAAACTGTCAATCCCCCCATCCCCTCCCTGCGATGTCGGCCGACAACTGGGCCTTTGTTCAGCTGTTGATATAATAGAGGTCTTGCTTTTCGTGAACCCCCAACCAATGTGAACCAGGCCTGATATCTCACCCTTAACAAATATATAACATAGTATTCTAGGTGTCTTGAATTGATGCTTACCAAGAGAAAATTGAGTTATTCTTTGTTTTCAGAATTTGTTTTAGTTTTTCAACCAGCTTTTATAATACGACTAGATTTTAATTTTTAAGTAATCTCTCAAAGGCTCGTTGTTTACTGATGTAAAGCCATTGTTTTTCTTTTAAAAGTTTGAAAAGCGTCACGGTTATTGTTTTAATTTAATCTGCAGATTGGATAAGAAAATTCGTGCAAAAGAACGAGAGCTGTTGGACGAAGTTGAGAGGAGCGAAGCAAACATAAGTCAGACAAAGAAGTGGATTGAAGATAAACTGGCGGAAATCGACTCTCTTGGTCCAACTGGAGATAACCTGCAGGCGACATCAAGGCAGAAAACAAAGCTAAAGGTTCGACAATGCTGCACCCGATCGTGCAGAATACAGGGAACGCGGAGCAGGGAGCGCCCCCCTTCCCCTCCCCCACCCCCCTCCTCCCAATAACTTGTCCAAAGCTATATTTATTTTCTTGTAGTTACACATGCATCTAACAATACATGCACCAAATTTATTTGTGCGTCAAACAATTTCTGTTGCATCACATACAGTGAGCTGAAATAGTGCTTTATTCACGTAAATATTGGTCCGCGCAATTGCAGTCCTTTAAGAACTCTAATAATTTACCTGGGGAGCATGTCCCTGCATACCTAAAATACTAACACCCTAACGACGCTTGTCGGCCGCCCTAATCAGTCTCCAGAATATTCTTAAAGGCGGCTTGTATTTCTTTTTTTGTGTTAACTCGGCAGTTTACGATAGAAGTTTATCTTTTTCATTTGCCCTTGTATTTCAAAGCTGGACTAGAGTAGATAAGGAAGACGAGACTTGACTGGACTTTGCTAGACCAGTCTAGACTAGGTTTGACTGTACTGGGCTAGACTAAGCTGGACTGGAACAGGATAAACAAGAGAAGAGAAGACTAAACTGAACTGGAGTAGCCTAGACTGGTCTGGGCGAAAAGACACTGGTTTGTGTTATGCTGTGTTGCATGGTGATGTACTAATTTGTTTCTACTCATAAATTGTACTTGTGGTAATTTTAAGTATATCACTTAACCTTCAGGAAATCTCCCAAGACATTGTTGATTTTGAGCCAATCTTTGAGCGCAACACGGAGGAGTGTTACAGCGTGTCCAGGGACGCCGCCCTTACCCCTGAACAGAGTCACGAACTCCAGTGCAGTGCTGAAGACTGCGAGGATCGTTGGGACGATCTCAACGAGAGTGTCAAAGAAAAAGTGGAGGAGTAAGTCAAACAACAGTGAGATGTAGAGGGGTGGAGGGGGTTTGCTGACTCAATATTGATGTGTAAGATTTGAAGGGTCGAAGTAAGTTAGACGAGAGGAATTTTACATTTTTTAAACAAAGGAGTCACGGAAGAACACGCAATTGGATTCGAGAACCCCTTAAAGGTATGCAAACTTGGGCCTACGGTTTAACATCCTTAGATGAGAAGACGGAAAGATTTAACCGTTGCCGTAGGCCCCGTTGCCGTAGGCCCCGTTGCCGTAGGCCCCGGGTGGTAGACCTTGAAGGGGACCTTGAGTCCTATTGTCTGTTTTCACGTGACTCCTTGATTGAAAAATTGTCACCTGAGAAAAGCTGCTTCAGAATCTTAGCTCAGAACTAACACAGTGTTGTCTACATTTGTATTTTAAGAATATTGGATCGTCTAACTGTGCTTCAGCAGCAACAACAAGGGTTTGCTCAGAAATGGCTGGAGAAACACGAGAGTTTTGAGGCCAACTTGAAGAAGTGTGAAGAAATATACGAAAAGAACACTCCTGAAGTATGGAAATCCTTTTTGGGAAACTATTTTGTTAAGTTTTTCGTTAGTTTTATCTAGTGTCATTGTAAAATATTCGTTTATTCTATAGCGCTAAAAGGTCGTACAAAGTTTAAATAAAGCATCGTTTGTGTACTTGTATCTTTTCGTACGTGTGTATGGACGTGCTTATTTAAATGTATGCATATGTATGTCTTGATCGACGTTGGTATGCGGGTATTTGTTTGGACACTTACTGTATGTATAATTTATTGTTTATAAGTACACATATACATCTACTACACTACATTACATCAAATTACATTACATTACAAAACATTACAATACATTACCTTCTGCATTGCTCTTCGAGACACAGATAAGAGATCACATTTTATACGATGATACACTACATTACATTACGTTAAATACTATACATTGCGTTACATTATACTTCTTTGCATTACAATACATTACATTGCATTACATTACATTACGTTTAATTACGTTACAATACATTGCATTATAGAGCATTACATTACATTACGTTACATTACACTACACTAGGCCGCACTACATTGTATTACATTATGTTAAATTACATTACAATACAATACATTGTGTTAAATTACATTACATTGCATTAAATTATATTACGTTTCAAAACGTTAAATTACATTTCAATACACTACATTACGTTACATTACACTTCATTACATTACATTACTCTCAGGGTCTTCCTTTGGGCTGGGTCGTTTGCAATTACATTTCAATAGTTTTGGATATTGTTTACTCATTTACGTACGTGTGCATGTAAAACGTACGCAATATTGCAACGTTCTCGTAACTGTAATTTATTTAGTTTACATTTTACTACCCTGGGTATAAGAGGTCCGAGAAAGAGACTGAGGAGAGGAGGGAACTTTTTCCCTCTCCCAACCCTTCTCGTACCCAGGGAGCTAGAAATTTAAAAAAAATAAGAAATTTAGATTTTTCCGAGTCTTTACAGCAGACCAAAGTAAATAATAAATCAAGTATTTTTAAAATCTTTTTTAAAGGGGAATGACGCAATATCCATTGGCCTTGAGAACTCTGAAAAACAAGGGAAAATGTCTGAACACAATGAAAACGTTGTGTGGAAACCTGCCATTGACGGCGGACGGGAGGAACTTAGCAGGTGAGTATTTATTGTTTTGTCTGCGGTGCAGTGGCCAGCGATTAGTGTGTTCGACTCATAATCCTAGGGTCGCTAGTTCGGGCCCCGGTCAGACCTCTGTGTTGTGTCCTTGAGCGAGACACTTTACTCGCCTTGTTCCAGTCTACTCAGCTGTATAAATGATTACCAGTTCTGCTGGGAGCTAACCTGCGATGGATTAGTATCCTGTCCAGGGGGAGTCAAAAACTCTCGTCCGCTTAACACTACGGAAACTGGGAAAAAACGCCATCCTAATGAGATACATGGCTCGAGGAAAGCTTCAGTTTTTTGTTTTGTTATCAAGTTCACTGAGGCTAAGAGAGAAATTGTTTTCAAATAAGCTTATATCTTTACTTTGACAATTCTTCGTTTTCATGGACTTCTTAGAGACGCCAGAGACAAAATACACAGCGGCCATGTTGTTACCCTAAACGAAAAATCGTCGAAATTCTTTTGTTCAACCGCACCGTGGCCGCTATGACGTAAAGGGAAAACAAAGAACGATGTCAGCGACGTCGGATGTGGGTTTTTAGTGATGGTTTTATTGATTACATCTATTTCCAAAGACGTTTTAAGATCATTTAGTCATTAACTTGCTACATTACAGAGAACATTTTTCACAAACGTCTGTTACGTTGCAAATGGCAAAGTTGGCCAAGACGCTCAGGTTTACCTTTCAACCCAAGTGAGTTATCAACATCTAACTTCTCCTTACATAACGCTTACAATACAAGACATTTGGTAATGAGAAAATGTGAATTGATCAAACAACAAACTGCTAAATATGAAAAACAAAATTCTCCCAAACTTGTTCTGTAAACAGTATTATAGGCTCTGGTTAGGAGAATTTACCAATATAACTATGACTAAAAGAGTAAAGGGTTTTTAGATAACTGTCTAAATCACCCATAGGGCGCATAAATCCCTTGTGGAGATTCGGGATCGGAGAAAAACTAGGAAATGGTCGCTGCTTTATACAATCAAGGGCGCTGTGTCATCTTTCGGCAAACGACTCCGCAGAGCGACGAAACCTCAAGGGATTGACCTGGACAGCCTGATAGAACACGTGGAAAAGCACGAGGTACAACTGCTAAAGAATGTCGCTTATTTCTGATTTCTTACATGTTTCCCCATACAAATAGTGTTGTCAAACAACGACGCAATGAATATAAAGTACGGCTTCGAGTGAAGTCTTGCCACTCGAAATGGGGAAAGTCCGAAAAACACGGATCCCTGTTAATCCACTCAAAGGAAGGATAAAGAATTCTCTGATCTCGCCGGGATTCAAATCAACGAAACAGATATACGTAGCTTAGCCATTTGTTTCTAAAATCGCACGACCAAACTTCCGGAAAAACCCGGATTAATCTCTGTAGACCCAATGCGTAAATGGCGGCGATTTAAATATTCTTTTGTCGATTCATTAGCTCTACTAGCCTCGTTTTGGGCAACCGTATTTTGAAAATTGAGCTCAAAGACGAGGCTAGTTGCGTCGTGAGTTTGAGCCCCGGCCAGACCACTGTGTTGTGTCTTTGAACAAGACACTTTACCTGACTTTGTTCCAGTTGACTCAGCTGTACAAATGAGTACCAGTTCTGCTGGAAGCTAACCTGCGATCGATGGATTAGCGACCTGTCCAAGGGAGATAAATGACTATCATCCACTTAGTACTACAAAAACTGCAAATACGCACCGGACTAATGAGCAACTAAGACTCGAGAAAGGGTCTAGCCTTTTTTAGCGCCAGTTTTAGTGTAGGGAAAAGATTATTTAAATCGCCGCATTTTATGCATATAGTCTAAACATTTCCAGTAGTAAGGACTCACTTAAATCTATATTTCTCCATGTCGGTTCGTTTCTTTTCGAGAGCAGTCTCTCAGACGGAAGTCAATTGACATTTGAAGCTTTTATACTTGTATAAAATTTATTAACGTTTATTTACCAAGGAACTGATGCAGCGAACAAGTGACCTTCAGCAGCCGGCAGGGGATGTGTTTGCCGCGGGGGCTGATATTCAGTCCAGCCTGTCTGTGGACGATGAGAACAAGGAAAGCGTTGCGGCGGAAGTTGCAGTGCTCCGTACTCGATGGCACGCACTTAATGAGCGATGTGTTCGTCGAGCCGAAAGGTAAGAATGTGTTTCTCTCGTTCAAATATATTCACGGACTCTTGCCTTCGAAATGAAAAAGTTACCACATGTTTGAATACAATTTTATTCCATTCAAAAGGATAGTGCAAGTACCAAAATAAGTTGTTGAATGAGAAGGTTATTGAGTACAATCACAACACCATTTCTCCTGACCGGGCGCAAGTTTAGCTTTGGGTTGAGGACGATTTGACAATTTTCTATCAAATATTAACTTTGATTGGTTTTCAAATGTATCTAAAAACACCCCAACTCTGTTCTAACAATTCCCCATCTTTAAAACTGAAACTCATCCAAAAAAGCTGAAAATGTTCAAAGTGCTTCCTTTTCATTCGGTCGGGGCTTGTATGATCGGGTTTTCAAAGTTTCAAACTATGGACGGAGATCTCGTCGAAAAGCTTAAACGCGTGCTTAATCCATAGCTCCTCCTTTATCCTTTTGCCTCCCAGTACGATGTCTATTAAACTTATATTTTAAAAGCTTCTTCTATCCTAATTGTAGCGGAATTGTTGAAGACCTTTAAGGTAATAGTTAAAACTAATATTGAAGAAGGCTGTGTCAAGTTTTGAACTTGGCTTCTTAAGGGCTGTGTTCGTCTATCCGTTCAGATTACAGAACGGGTTGTAAAATCTTTTCTCTTTCATCAGTTCCACTCCAACGTGCTTGTTCGTTTTATATTAGTCTGTGTACATCCGTTCTCACCCCTCCCCCTTGCGAGGAAAACTCGGGGCGGAAACCAAAATTTGCCCGAAGGGGGGAGGTACGGGAACTGATGTACACAGACTATCTTATACGAGAACGTTCAGTCTAAAATATGTCCAAAAGTTAAACCTCGTTAAACCTTTCAGTCCCAGCTGAGTTCGTAAATTCTCCTAACTAGAGCCTATACTTTTCACTGATCAAGTTTGGGAGAATTTGCTTTTCATCTTCCGTAGTTAACTTTGTTTGATCATTCCTTTTTTTCTTATTACCAAATGTCGTATTTTGTATGTGCCATTTAAGGAGAAGTTAGACGTTGATAGACCACTGACTGGGACTAAAGGAGTTTAAAAGCGAGTATAAAGGAAGGAATCAATTTTAATGCAGAGACAATAGAATGACAAGAAATGTCACATAACTATTAAAAAGTTGAGTGCTTTGTTAATTAACATATTCAATGAACAGCATTTCAAGAATTTTAGGGACTGAAATCTTCATACAATAAATATGGTCGCACAAGAAAAAGCAAGAAAGAGTTTGTCTTTTAATACATCGTAGGTTTTTAACTTTTCAGGTATGTGAAATCGCCAGTTTTTGGGCTGGAACTTAATTCGCTCGCTGGCGCTTTAGAAACAAGATAGTTGACAAAGTCAATACACACTAGGAAACAGATAATTGATATTGACTTGTAAGCTTGACTCACGATTTGAATTCGATTTTAATCTACATTCCATTGCATCCAACGACACAATAAGATATTTCTACAATAAACAGTCAGCTCCAAGTGATAGTACTGTGGAGTTGGGCTGTGGAAATTGAAGCTTGATTTCCCTTTACATATGGCGGTTTCGAGTTGATACTAAACCATGGAAGATGTAGAGGAAGACGAAAATATTAACAATGCCCTGGAAAAGGCTTTTCTTACGGCCGATCTTCTGCAGTATAGGTATTTTAGTACTAGTTTATCAGAATACGAGGTCGCTTTGAGTTGACGCTTACACTGGTTCCAATACTGATATGCTTGTCGATCTTTATTATCACGGCTGACCTTACAACTAGTTTTACAAGTGTGCAGTGGAAAAGAAACAAGATGAAAGCTTTAAGAGAAGTCAGTGAGATTCTGTCTTTTATCGTGCAAAACTAAATTTTTGGAGCTCTTCGATGTCATTTCCGTTTGAGACAAAGACGACTTCCTGGTGTTTATATACTAGTTTACAGACATAGATAAAACAACAAATTTAATAGAAAAGTATCCTTTTATACATCGGCATTTTATGCAGGTATTATAAAAGCTTTTCGCCTTTCTCGGTGAGATAAATTATTGTGCATGCCACCCAGCTGTGGGCCGCCTTAGCTAACTACTTCTAGAATTAATGGCTGACAAAAATGAATACAATGGTAAACCTTCAAGAGCACAGACAGTGTCAAGTCTTCTGCTGTTAAATCTTGTCTTCTCTTTATCTTTTTCGAAAAGAGTAGCAAACACTATTATGAATGTTATGTTAGTAAATCTTTTGTTTCCTGAAAATTATTATTATAATTCGAGCACTTGTGTTATGTTTTAAATTTTAAATCAATGGATGTAATATTATTTTTTTATTATTTTTGGAGGGAAGGGGAGGGGGGGATTGGGCTTGGGAGCAAATCACCTGAGATGGTGAGGAATGGAAATAGGAGAATAAAAGTACTTTTTGTTACGACTTGCTTTAGCTGCGATACCCAGAAGTGATTACCGTAGAGTTCCGAAAGTACGGGAGCCGTTACTTTCAGGTAGCCGTTCTTAGGGAGCTTAAGCAACGACGGCGCCAACGCCGACGACAGGGCGACAGGAACAATAGTGAATACAATAGCTGCACGTTGGAATGCACCGTGCGGGCCACCTGCACGCCGTCGTCTTCAAAATTACAACGTGAAAAGCTTAATTTCGGAGTTCTTACGACTACGGGAACGGCAAATAGAAAATATTCTCAAACTTCTTTAGTCTTAATGTAAGGAGCTATATTTTTTCTGTTCACAAAGCGTCACTAAGTCAAAAAAGAAGGCAAACGAGCCAGGCATGGTCGAAAATGGTAAACCAGAAGGGTGTTTTTTGTAAGCTATCGTCGTCAATGTTGCCGTCCTCGTTGCTTAAGGACAGGTAAAAAACGTTTGTAACTCGAAATGACCTCAGACAAAGAGGGCACGGGTTAAGAAATTCAATTGATATTCATATTCCTATAATATAACGTTACCCAAGAGTAAACAAAACAGACTACCGTAGAATTCCGAAAGTAACGGCCCCCCTTACCTGACTCCCTAATTTTGCCGGCAAGAGGGGCCACTGTGTTTTCGGGGAGGGGGGGGGGGCGTTAAGTTAGGGGGGGCCCCACGTTGGGG
>JAOBRD020820277.1:0-13335 GCA_027575215.2 Hydrozoanthus sils
TACTACTACTACTACTACTACTACTACTACTACTACTACTACTACTACTACTACTACTACTACTACTACTACTGCTGTGTTTTAGAAAACTTGCTCAACAACCCGTTTCAAAGAAGTGTTTCACGTTGTTATCATTCCCAACGGATGATTTAACATAAAATACAATAATTGAATGTAAAGCTTTACTTTGAATTCTTTGTTCGTCAAAACAAACACATCATAACAATCGCTTTCATTGGAGCACATTGTTGTAAATTATCATATGTACACGAGAGTATTATGGTTTGAGTGTACAATCAATCAAGCAACTAACTAAAATTTAATTGAGACCGGATTAGAGTTAAGCCTGTAATTATTATTTTTTCGTCCGGTAGTTTAACACACAAACTTAAAAGGACGAGAAGACTCGCTTGTTGTTTCTACCGTGAAAACATTCTGTTAATTCCAGTCGCGAGTGTTTGTTAATTCGACTAGCTTCAACAGTTGGGGGTGAAATGAAGGAGCTTCGGGGTCTATAGAATTAATCTAAATTCATTGACTGTCAAGACAACAAACATAAATAATAGAGCTAAGAACCACACTCCGCGTGAATCAGTGTTGGATTGAGAAAGTTTGGAGTGAGCGTGGATTTTGGGTGATTTTCGCCTATAGTGAACTGAATGAAGAAATCTAACATGTAATATAAAACTTGCAGTACTGAAGGCGGTCTTCAAAACTCTATAACATAGCTCAAACATTGTAACCCTATGGCTATAAACAATGCAAGAACGTCCAGACTTTGCAAGCCAAGTTTTCAAAGGTAAGTCAAAATATTCGTGGTTCACATTATTAACTTAAAACTGTTAAAGTAGTTAAGGAATAGTGCCACGTTTTCTCATTGTATTGGAGGCAGTCCAAAACTCATTTGAAAGGATTATTCAATTTGCAAGTTCGCTTATTGTTTTGTGGTCGCAATCGAAGACAACAAGCAAACATGAGCTATGTTTTGTTATTTTTGTGTGTTTTTTTTAAAAAAAACTCCTACATCGACTGATTAACCTTGGTTTTAAAATTCCTTTTTCTTTTTTATGACCTATTTGCGATTAATAAGGAAAAGAATGCAAGATGTATCGTGTGGTTTGTCTTGGTCTTATTATTCACGAGTTGCTAATTTCTTTTAATTATAAAAGCTCAATAATTGATCTTGAATTTGGGAAACACTGAACTGGTGTATTAGAATGGCTGAGACGAGGCTCAGAGGGTGATATATTTTCTTTAAAGGGGCTGATTCCGTACGTCTCCTTTGTGTAACTCATTTTCGAGAAAGATAAACTATATAATATGTAAATTTCAAAGGGTTGCAGTTGAAAGCCAAACACTGTGTTTGCTGAATATTTAGCTATGAGGTCTTGTTGACTCAAAACTTACAACAACTTTTGTATTCGTGTTTCCTTACTTTTCTTGATTTGTATCCAGCTGATAAACGTCCGACGATTGTAAGATTGGTAAAAAATAAATGTTGCTTGTTTGGTAATAAATAACTTGAAGAGCAACTTAACAACTTAACGATAACCGTACCAGTAAATGAAACATTAATTAATCAAGTTTCTCAATCTTGAGTATAATGAACCAAATGTTAATTCGGGCCTATAGTTTTATAACAAAAATCAAAACGAAAGCCATTCCGTGTTTCGTTGATAATAATATTTCGGCTGTAATATCCGATTTGATGTATACTTATTTGAGTATGAACCACTGTATGAAAAACTATAACTATACCTATTTATACCAAATCTTGCAACTTTGCATAAATTAATTAATATTGATTAATTGTGCAAACAGAACTCGTTTTACTTTTCCGTCCTCTCACAAGAACACTAACCGCACTGAGTTCAGACAGACAGACAGATAGACAGACAGACAGATAGACAGACAAACAGACAGATAGACAGACAAACAGGCTGGCAGGCTGAAAGACAGGTTTACAGACAAACTACTGTACTTACTCGCCGACCAACTGAACGGCTCAGTTAAAAAAACTGGTGAAAGACAGACAGACAGCTACTTGGATTTTGATGCCCAGGACGATGGTAAATGATTTTTTTTGTAGTTGTTGTTGTCGTTGATGCCATTGTCGTTGTTGTTAATGCTATTGTTTTTGTTCGTGCCATCGTTGTTATTTACGCTGTTAACTGAAGTTGTTGACACTTCTGTTGTTGTTGTTGTTGATGATGCTGCTTATGCTGTTGTTGATGTTGATTGCGTCATCGTTGCTGTTGTTGACGCTAATGTTGTTGCTGCTGCTGTTGGTGGTGTTGTTGTTGTTAATGGTCTTGTTGTTGTTGACGCTGTTTTTGCTGATGCTGATGATGTTGTTGCTACTGTTATTATTGTTAATGGTCTTGTTGTTAATGACCATGTTGCTTTTGTTGTTGTTGTTGATGCTGTTGGCGCTGTTGTTGGTGTTGTTTGGTGTTAATGCTGTGTGTGTAGTTATTGAAGTTATGGTTGTGTATGTTGGCCCTACTCGGATGTTATTACTTTCGAATGATAGTTGTGGTGTTATTGCCATATATAGTTACTGATGCTAGCACTTGCTCATTTTAATGCCAAAAATTGTTACAAAATTATTCAGCATCTCTGGCTTAAACTCTAGGATCATCTCAAAAGAAGAACAGTTGTGTGGTTGGGAATCCCGTAATGCAATTGACACTTTCCCTTTGGTTGACGAAATGGGTAAGAAACATTTTGGCCATTTTGTAATCTTGGTTTATTGTCTTTCATGTAGTTGGTTTTGTAGGGAACGGTTATAGACTATGAAATTACTATAATTACAACATTTTGCTAGAATATTGGGTGAAAACATTCAAACCGAGTAATAGACCTTTATCACGCTAGCATGGCATAGAAATATATTCTGTTTATTGGGAAAACGAGTCTAGTGTCAATCTCAACACATTAATAATAGTAAAGCTACAAAGTCTCATAAAGATTGGCTGCAATTTGACGGAGATAAAAAGGTTTGAAACTGGATAATTTTCCAATGAAAAGTAAGGTGATGCCCGTCCAGCCTCGTTTCCATGTTTCCCCATACATTTCTCTGTAACAATAAAGACAGAAGATCAAGTTTCAAAACTTCATATCTGCATTAGTTTTTGGGACGTGTTTACGAAATTTTGCAATTTTGCTAATACGGATGCGCTGAATTTGATGCTGGCAACAGTTCCTTGATTTGTTTACTATATTTTTGCGTGAAAAGGGTCTATTGTTGTTTGGACTCAATATTATTTATAGAGACAGGAGAGTAACTTCAAGTAACACAGAACACATTGATCACCAGTTTGTGATCTTTTTGTTGTTGACGAGTGAATATGTTTCTGAAAGACGCTGGCTAGATTAATGAACAGAAGCAAGTCGGTTATCAAGCTCTAACTTCCCCTTATATTAACACATACAAAATAAGACGTTTGGTAATGAGAAAATGAAAATTGATCAATCAAAGCGTATTAATGAAGGTGAAATTATAATTCTTCCAAACTTGATAAATGAAAAGTATGGACTTTTGTTGGGAGAACTTGAACTGCAAATGTCAGCGTCCAAATCATGTCAAAATGTCAAAATCCAAGCTAGCAGAGATGGTTCCGCGATTCTGATACAAGTATTTGTGCGCAAAAAACTATCATCTTGCTCGTTGAATTTCTATCTATAGTCCCCGTGTTCTTCCAATCCCCTGAGCGCAATTTTTCATGACCTAATCTAAAACCAAGAGAAACAGGAATCCAAATATTCTGCAGCTCCATTTCATTCCTTCCTTAATGAGCACCCAGTCTGACAGCATTTATTCATCGCATACAGCTCGTTATCCTCACGTGACTTATCATCTTTCTACTTTTTTGATCTTCTTTGTCTTTCTCGACCCTGGGGGGAGGGGAGGAGGGATTACTTTGGGGAAAAGGGATAGGCATGCTCGTGAAAAAATTATCGTGGTGTGAAACTTTTTGATCCTAAAACACACCTTATAGCGTCGATTTTGAAAAAGGCAGAAAAAAACATGTACACTTTAAAAAGATTTTTCAAAATAACCCTGAATTTTTCTCTGAAAATCCCTAAAAATACCAAATTGCCGATTTCGTCCCCCAAGAAATACGACGAGCACCCCCTTTCATACCCTCCTGGGATTATTCTACTGAACTTAATTACTGTAAACCCTAAAGAAAAGTCGCAGTATTTGGCTGATTGAATTGATTGCATCAATATGTGGTTTAGTCTTGTTTAATTTAATTTAATTTTTGTTTTTAGGAATAGATATGTGGATGAAAGATAAACAGTTTTTCTGGATGGCAAGTGGTGAGTGAAGCGCGCATCATACTTTGTCATCGTAATGGCTTCACTGTGGTGCAAGTGTAGCATGTTCATCCATAATTTGCTTAAGAACTAGTGTACAGAGCCACACACACACTTTATGCTAACTTTTTTAAAGCGATTTGGTTCATCGTTAACAGCGGCATCTTTTCCGTTCAGATGCATACAATTTGTAAAGAAGCAACTTTTTCAAAACCTTTCATTGAAAGAATAATGCAGTTGCAACGCTAGGACTAACACAAATTTGCATTAGTACTACTAAAACATTGTACTTTGTTTAGCAAACGTTGTTAAAATCTGGGTTTGCTTTCAATAGGAATACAATGATAGAATTCATGCTGCACAATATCGATCTTTAGATTAAAACAAGCGTTGTATATGTTGCCAATTGCAACACATATAGATCAGTCATTGATTCAGAAGATGAAATCTAGAATGTAGACGCATTTGTCTTGCAAAATGCGCGCTAAAAGCCATAATACTAAAACTTAAGAAAATCGCAGAGATAAAAAGCTAGATTCAATTGTTAAGTCTTAAAGTGCTGTGTTTTTTTTTGCAAGCCGACGTTGTTTCTGTACTGCTGATTCGGTCAACGAAATGTTTTGTCCAAAATTTTTGCAGGTATAAAAGAGTGCCAGCTGTTAGTCAAAGACCAACGCCCGTGTGATATCGGTGATTTGGACACTAAAGGTACTGACAAGAGGCCCTCCAGTGAGACTGGGACGAGAATCGCCGGTAGTCCGAAAAGTTCAATGAAGAAGGAGGATGTATTGAAAGATACATCAAGTACATGGTATGGCCTTGTGCATGGCCGGCCTAAAACCCAGCAACGTAAATACAACAAAACTTCACGAGCAAAGGAAAAAACCACTACTGATGTCTTTAGGCGAACAAAAACTGTCACAGTTACTAGGCCTGCGGAATCGCCTATCTTAACAGTGCTTCGTTTCCAAGAAAAACTTAAAGCAAAAAGAGAACTTAAGGTCGCTAGACTGCAGGACACGTTGTTACGAATATCCGAGACACGTCAGACGCCGGCTCCAAAGAAAGAACAGCTTCGTCCACGGGAGATCTCATTTTCTTACGGAAAGTTTGATTTTGGTCTTGGTAACCATGGTAATTGCAGGCGCAAGAAAAAATCTGAAAGCGTTCCAGCTTCTGTGCGGACTATTGTTGATGGAAACGGCTATTTCAAAACTTCTTTGGCGTCAAGTAAGCCAAAAGAAAGTGAACGAAGTAGAAACAATTTAACTGTAATGCTGGATGATATAAACAATATGAAACGAAAGCATCACTATCAACGGAGATCATTGTCTCCTTCCATACATTACAGCACCAATGAATTACTACGAGAATGTTCTTTGGCAACAAGGCGAAACTTAGGAAGCGCTAAAGGAAATCGCCGACCGTCGGATGAGCACGCACGTCAAACCGATTACTTAGATCTCTTGAAGCAGCGTGCAACATTGGGGGTTAACATCGATGGCAAAGGCGAATCTACAAGTACAAGGAGATGCACCCAGACGCTTGCTGAGGAGACAGAGGCTTTAGAAGAAAACAATTTAAAAGCAAGTAAACAAAGAAACAACCCGCATTCGCTCCCTTCTGTCATCATGTTTCCTCAGTTGGTAGAATACTCTCCCCGCAAAAGACGAAAAAATCCTGCGCACGGTGCTGAATCTTATAAGTTGCGGAATATGCCAAAGAAACGTTTACCGACACGTGACACCGACACAGATAGTAACGCAACGAAGAGCATCTCGCTCAGTGGTTCCAGTAACTTCGAACAGGGATTTTTACCTTCTTTATCTTCAGGTAGCGTAACAGGTCCTTGTACACGGAAAAAGTTGGCTTTCAAAAACAAGGTAATAATTTGTAATCTGACACAACCTTACCCTCTAACTGATATGGGGCCGGATTTGCTGGTTGATTAATTTATGTTTTCCTTTTGTTATAAAGGGAAATCATGTTTGCAATTTTTACTTGCTATTGCTGGCTATAAATTAATACAATACAGCACCAATCAGTTGACAATAAGGGAAAAGACAAATAGTAACAGCAACAGATCCCGTTCGCGTGAGTTAATAAAGGCCTCATAAGTAAAGAAAGTACGTCGTATCTTGTGTGCCAAAGTTATCCTTCAAGCATAAGTATCTCTAACTGCAGTAAGTGACTGACATAAAAAATCAAGCTGAGTACTACTGACATTTCTCAACTAATGAGGCCTTTATTACCACACTTTGCTAACAGTGCACGCTCTTGTTCCCAGTCCTAATTAGATTTAACAGCCATTTTTTAAAGTCTATAATGATAAAAAAAATAATATTAACAATAACAAATATATTAATAATAAATGTTTAGAATAATAACAATGTTAACGATAATAATCACAAAAATAATAAAAGTTAGATGCAGCGGAAAAGATGTTTTGGTTAAATTCCTACAACTATTTTTAGGAAATTCTACTTCCGCCATTGAAGACTACACACTTTGAATGTCCTTTGAGGCGGTTTCGCAACGCAACTGACAAGAGAATACAGTTACAAGCAACTGACTGCGATGCTTTGGAAGCAACAGAAAAGAAAGCATGTTCCTTTTTAAGCACGGAAAACAAAACGCCCTGGTGGGGAGAACAGGGCGTGTCGCCGGAAGAACTGGTGGTGGTGCATGGGTGAGACTCTAAATACTCAGACACGAACAACTTACTACTTAACCATTTTAATTTACTTCCAAACCTTGAAGTTTTTATCTTCAGTACTTTCACAACTTACGAAACTCATTGTGCACACCGTTCTGTTCTATAGGATTGGAAACAAAGCTACTTATTCTTTGCGTATGCTTCGTCGATATTCCAGCGAGGTAGACTCAGGTCTTGGGGAATGAATTCGAGGCTGTATGATCAAGGATAGCGGTATTAAAACTGTGCAAGTTTTCGTTAACAAGGAAGAAGTAGCAGATTTACTTGGAGCAAAATCTTACACCTACTAGGAAGAAACCTGCCGCACGAGCAGCGTTTTGTAATGCGCATCAAAGGGGGATTATCACGTGTTCTAACCTAAAACTTTAACTTTTAAGGCCCGAGTCTTTGCAATGCGCTGTTACTTCATTAGCAATGTGCTGCGTTCAATAATTTTGTGGTCAGCTGTAGTTTCTCGGTTTGATAGGGCAGTGAAACTGCTGTATAATTTTGAAAGTCGTGGACGAGAAAAGGAAAAACTGCCATTGAAACGAACCATGCAAATTTTATGTAAATTCGAATAGCAAAGACGATAGTAAATTCACCAATGATCAACTTCCGTACAGCCGGAGAAATCAACGAAACTCTCAAGTCTTACGTGACAGACTATCGGGGGAATTGCCGGTTTTCACCCGACGTCATAACGGCCATGTTGGTGTCCTTGAACAAAAGAATTTTAATTTTTTTCATTTGTGTAGGTCACCAACATAGCCGCTTCGTCTTTTGTCTTTTGCGTCTCAAGGGAGTGCGTTAAAACCAAGAATAAAAGACATTTGTCAAATATAGGATTATAAATACCCATCCACGACTACACAAAAGTCAAGGGCTGCCTACTAAATAATTATATCCCTGATAACAAAGAATAGAAACATGGTTCCAGATTTGGTGTTTTATTGACGTTTCCTTGTTGCGATTAAGTAATGATACGTGTAAGAACTAGGGAACTTTAGCCAACCATAGAACTAAGTAAAGAAATTATTTTCACTTTCAATGTTCCCAACGAGAATAATTTTAAACTTTAAAAATAGATATGTTTCAGGTAGAAAGGCTTGAATGAGTGAATTGTAAAAAAAATACATCAGCTTACTTATGAAGATATTGTCCATTTTCAAAGTTTAGCCAATCAGATTAACGGTTTAACAATATCGCAATTAACACCTTTCTGTATTCCTGCACAGTCGTTAACCTGCCCAGCTCTTAGTTGGATCGTTACATAAAAACTGTTCCCTGTTCTATTCCTGTTCTTGCAATGCTGACAAAAGAAAACAAAACGAGTGTTAAACAATGTCAAAAGTAGTTGAGAAATTTAAAGAACAGAATAATGCAGTTTTACCTGGAGACCAAGTTTATGTCCTTGTTTATTTTACATCCGGGACCTAGAAACAAAAGAGAAAGCAACAACGTTCATTATTTTAATGATAGAAGCTATGGCTCTGGTCACCTAATAAATAGACGAAACGCAGAAAACTACAAAAATAACTTAAAAATAAAACAGACTTCGATTGACAGTCCATTTATTGCTTCTTGTCTTTACAAAGTGTTTCCTGTGTCAGTGCTCCGAGACCAAAAATAAACCTATTGTCACTGAGCCAACTGATCAAATTCAAGACAAAACAATGCACTGGTACGTAAACACGTTTGCGGTTTGGCGCAAAATTTTTCCCGATAATTTTTGAGAGCGCGCGTGACTTGTTGTACAATATACAAGTTGCGTCACGTTTTCTTTTCTAACGCACCACCTAAGGCCAAAGTCCGCTTTGCTTTTAAGACTCTTTAAATCACAGTTAAATATTTTCACGTTTAAGTCTTTCTCTTGCTGCTACTAATCACACCTTCGAGAACTGCTCAGTGCATTAGACCTTTAGAATTTCTACCAGTTTCTTCAGAAAGCAGAAAAAACTACTGTTTTGAGACAGGCTGATTCAGGAGATAAAAAGTTTGAGATAAAATGAGAGCTGCTACAACCCAATTTAAATAGAACATTTTCAAAAGCGCTCTTATAGTAACATAGGTTCCATCTAGAAAGGAGGAATACGCCATGTAGTTGAAGCCACTCACCGCCAGTTTCAGGGCCTGGTCAACATCTTTGATTAAATCTTCGGGTTCCTCCAATCCGACAGAAAAGCGAATCTGTAACATTTACATTGAGATTATAACCGAGCAACTCAAATTTGATAAAAATATTGAATAAAAAATCACATTCTCACATGCTACAATAGCCTTCTTTGAGTTAACGCAACCTATTGGGCCACAAGTGTCCAGCGGATAATCAACAGCATAATATCGAATTCCCCTGTATAGGCAACATACATTGAACTCTGAACCACTACCCCACTGTCTTTCCACTCCAAATTACCTCAGGTATAATAGTCTTGTTATATGATAAGTCAAACAATGCAATAGTTTAGATGTGGATATCAGCACCAGGGTAAGGAGTGATAGCAGATGCCATTCGAGATTTGGTGCCTTAAACAAATTGCAGGGATCGGATTTAGCATTAATTTGAGAAACGAATGATAAGTTGAAGCACTGAGAAATCGTGACAACAATGTACACAACAGACACTAGTTAACTTTGTTTTCGCTTTTTTCTATCAACTGTTTAATACTTCTACCTTCACGGGTACACTGGTCCAAGCAAGCGCTTGCAGGACTAAAATTCTTGCTAAATTGTCGGCAGAATTTCGTCCGTTTTTCTTACAAACTGAAAAATTAAAAAAAAAAACCTTACCAAAGTGTCAGATATTCCAAGAACCTTTCGTTCTTCCTCGGGAACTGAAGCATGCGTCATTATCGACCTGCGGGGTAAGAGAAAGCTGCTGCAGTCAGTGTAAGTAACAAGTCTCGGAACGATTTTGTTCCTTTTTCAAATACATAGCACTCTCCGATAAACATCTCAAATGAATTCAATGGAACAGTAGGCACAGTATTAATCTACAGTAACTAACTATTAATATAACTCTGATGATGCCGAAGAGCGGCTAAAGCTCAGTATTTAAGATAATTTTACATTTTATATCTTTAAAGTAGCAGTATAGGCAGCAATCGCTTTTAATCGAGTATTGTTATAGTAGGCGTAGTAGGCGTAATAATTTTAGGCGGAAGGGTAGTTTTTTCTCAACACAATAAAGGCTTATACTCTTCAAGTTACGAACAAAGCAAGTTCGCTGCCAAACCAACTTACGGTAACTCCACCAAACTTTCAAAGCCCCCAAGGCTCTCGGCAAGTGTGAACACCTGTTCAACACAAATTAAAGAAATATTAGCGAAAAAATAATATACCATTAAAAAAGACGATGAACGTTGTTCTATGCCGTTATTAATCAAAGTTTTCCTACATTTTTTCGATATTCATTTCTTTGCCCTTTTGCTTTTTTCTTTACATTTGGACAGGGACGATTGCTAAAATCTTGGTACGTAAAAGAAAAAAAGGGTCAACTACCATTTTTCAAGGCAAAAACACTTCTACAAGCCTTAGCCGCATATAACTATGTAAGTAAGACAATACAAAGCAATAAAGTACAAAAGAGTATAATACAGCACAATGATACAATACTAATAATATTTATTTAATGAAGGTAAAATATCAACCTAATAAAGTTTTCTAACGTATGGCCCACAAAAAGAAAAAAAATTCATTTAGATAATATAAAATTATAAATATTTTCACAAAATGAGATAACATTTTTTACTAAACTTTTCTTTCATTTTCATTTCATTTTTCAAAACACTACATTGTATTATTAAAAAAGTGGATTCTCACCTTTAGCGACTGCAGGAACTTTTTGGAGTTATCAATGTTCCCTTTAATGTAGGCCGTGACCATACCACCGAATCCTTTCATCTGTTTCTTGGCCAGGTCGTGTTGGGGATGTGATTTAAGGCCTGTAGGGCATCATTGACCATCAACAAAAATCAAAATGAAACTTAAAGCTTCTTAACTTGTACATTTCTGACAATCTGTACAGTGGAGGTAGTGGGAAGGAGAGAGAAGAAAAGAACTCTTTCTGTTCTTTTTTTTACCTATACCCTTCTCATACCCTTCCCCTTTAATGCCTTATTTACTGCCTTTCTGAACACATTAATAAGACATCCATAAACAAGACACTTAACCTGACTTGTTCCAGTCAATACTTTAATTACGAAAATTTCGGCCTTTAATCAGACAGTTGACGACACAATTTAAATACTTCTACGAAACAATGAAAACGCCAAGAGTAGTGAAACTGTTTGATCCAAAAGGTGCATGAGACAAACCCAGAGGAGGAACTTGACGACCTCCAGAAATCTGTCATTGTATTGGAAGATGATGAACCCGAGCTGTAAAACTACTTTACAGTCTACTAAAAAAGTAGTGAAACAGTTTGATTCAAAAGGTGCATGAGACAAACCCAGAGGAGGAACTTGTCGACCTCCACGAATCTGTCGTTGTATTAGAAGATGATAATTACCCCAGTTGTAAAACTACTACTTTACAGCCTAATAAAATGGGTTCTAGACCACACTAGTTTAGCAAACCTTGTGAGATTAGGTCAAAATTGAAGTTTATTAAATTATAAACTTTCGAAAGTATCAATGTTCGAAGTTATTTTTTTCGGAGGATTAAAATTTGGACATTTTCTTTTTGTCCAAAAATTTAATAGTCCGAATATATTTGTATTTGAAACAAACTGTATAAGAACTTTGTCTAGCTTCTACTGGTGTTAACTTGAGATAGAACAATATCCTACCCAGGGGGAAATTAATAATTAACACTTTAATATTCTATTTCAAATAAGGTGGGAAGTGGAGAATATCTTCTGATCGCCATACATAACGAGGTGGCCCTATTAATGAGATGGCCACACTAACAAGGTGGCTGGCCATATTAACGAGATGGCAGTATTAAGAGGTGGTTGTATCAATGAGATGGCTACACTGACAAGTCGGCCATATTAACGAGGTGGCTGTAGGCTTGGGTTTCACTGTACAAGTACGAACACTAATAACTCACCTGGGTACAGAACTTTCTCCACTCGAGGATTACTTTCAAGAAACTTTGCCACAGCTAGAGCATTGCTCTGGTGTTGTCTCATGCGAAGGTGCAGGGTCTTTAGCCCTCTGTTTGCCAAATAACAGTCAAAAGGACTGGGCACTGGTCCAATGGCTGCAACAAGATGGAACACTCTTTTCAGAAACTTGTTCAGACATCAAAACATATAAAATATTTGAGGTTCAATATGGATTTCCACGTGTTTCAATTCCTTTAAACTGCTTAGTAGACACGGGGTTAACATCATTAAGATAATTTTATTCACAGTCATGCCAACTCCCCTGGATGACCTGGGAGTCGCCTGGATACAGAATGAATGTCCCATTCTCCCATATGGGTAACCAAATCTCCCAGATAAAAGCGACTTTGAACCTTTGCACCATTGTAAGCTAAACTCCTGTCTCATAAAAATGTGCCCCAATCAAAACAATTAAGTTTATTTAAACTCAGCTCAGTTTCTCCTTCATTTTCTTGGCCATATATAAGTTTACAGACTGTCTGATTGGATCAAAGTCCAGGACATAAATGGCTGGGAGAAGGGGTCATCACTTTTTCTTGTGGGGGTTGGGGGGCTGGGGGGAGTAGTTCAATGCCAGGATAAAAAAAGAAAAATCTCTAGATCTCCAGAGATTGGCACAGATCTCTGTTAATTCGACTGCAAGTTCAGCCAAGAAAACCCAGACAATTTTCAGATTTGTGATTTATTTTCTTAACTTTCTATGAATATTGTTAGTTTGCACCTTACAAGTGCTACCAATGTTTCGAAAGTATCAAAACAAAATTTTAAAGATAAATTATAACATTATGAGCTATTTACCATTTTGTAGAAATCTCATTCTGCTGCACAATTCGTCATTGTTTGTTGCAATTACTCCCATGCAAACATCGCTGTGACCTAGAGTGTTGACAATCAAACATCAATTTTCAAAACATAGAGACCATAACTTTGTAACAGAGAGGGGGAGTCCTTTTAGTGCAATTGGTGAGCAAGAAATAGGAGTATATAACAGCAAATACAACATAATTATGATAAAAAAAAATCATAACAATTAAATTTAGAAAAGTTAGCAATCTTAATCACCTCAGTTAATTTTCACTCTCATGACCTTTTGAACGATTTTTTTTTGTTTTGTTTTCATTTTTATAGTTTATAATTTATTCATATTTTTCTGTACACATTATTTATTAATATTATTCTGTACAGATCTCCATTTAAACCAGCTATG
>JAOBRD020820382.1:2733-13335 GCA_027575215.2 Hydrozoanthus sils
GGTGAAAAGCGGGGTCATAGGCTGTGAGAGGATATGGTTAGTGACTTAAGTATGAATTGTGTGGCGGGTAGGAGCTACTGCCGAGAAAGTACAATGCGGAGGAAAGACGGGGTGAAAAGCGGGGTCATAGGCTGTGAGAGGATATGGTTAGTGACTTAAGTATGAATTGTGTGGCGGGTAGGAGCTAACACTGGTTGTAATGAAAGGGTCTGGGGGTGCGTGGTATGGTGGGAGGGGTAGTTTGTGAGGGGGGCATTGATAGTTCAGAGGAGTGGTTGTAAGAATGCATACACATATTACTAAAGCATGATCCTAGATCAGTGCAGTTTGATAGCACCAAAAGCAGAATCGGGGTTACTTACTACGTGCCTTTTAAGGAATCAGGTCCAACAAAACTGATAATGACTAAGTGAAATCAAATTCCAGTTTGCTTGTTAATAGTTCCATATCGTGAGAATGCAGAGTAACGACTTCAGCAGTTAACATAACTATCTATGTATCAAGGAACCAGAAGCGATTTGAAAGGGGGTTGTCGGCTGTACAAAATTTCGAACAACATAGACAGGATTTAAAAAGAGACGGAGGCCTCGTGCAAACAATTTTTTACCTTTGAAGTTCTCCCTCTGAATCAGACTCTGCACCGGTCGCTTCGAACATCAAATTTACTACATTCAAAGGCAGGGCGTCCTCTTCTTCCCCGTAGAAGTACAGGTGGACTACAGGTATGTCACCCGCTTTTACAACCTGAGAAACATCGACATCATTTTTTAACGACCAATCAAAAAATAGAAATTTCATACAAAGAGACCACCAGTTCTAAAAGTGTTGGCCTCTCAGCACTTATAAGCGAACAATTACGTTAAATAGAGGACATTACATGACCGCGCGGAGATACGAATTTTATCTTCGAGTGAGATATTTTCAACACGAGAAGATAAAATTCGTATCACTAAGCGGCCATGTAATTTTCTTTTTATCACTTAGTGAGATTCTCTCAATCATCAACGAAGTAGATTGACAAGTTGTTTCAACTGCGGGAAAAGTTTCATATCAATCACACGTGATGGTATGAAAACCGTGTGTTCTGATTGGCTGTTTTTGATATGGGTGGCTGATACGCTCTATATTTCACCGATCTACTATGTAAATATCAAACTAAGTATGTAATAAACTAATTTATGTTTTATTTTTAAATACAATCAGGAAATGGATATTCATGGGTGACGGAAGCAAAGAAGCAAAAATTTTTTTTTTGGGAGGGGGGGTTAGGCAAGGGAAAATCATAATAGTTCGATGTAAAATCTGAAATTCCTATTCGAAAGTAGCTGTTGTTAGCAAGAAGACTACTGCCTCCCCCCAACCATCCCCCTGGTTCCGCCGCCCATGATATTGCAGGCAAACGAGATTCTTGTGAAGCTATGTAGGCGTGTTCCTGGTTAATAGCTGTAACAGTTTTAACAGGAAAATGATGAGTTCAAAAGGCAGTATCATTACTCTTTACTTCCCGTTAAGACAAAAAAAACAAAACCGTAGCGAACTGGACCTAACAGTATGTTCACGTAAAAGTAAACAAATAAGTAAGTTTTCTACTCAGTCAAGACAGTGACTAAACTGTACCATTTTCAAGGAAGTTTCAGTAAATTTTAAAGCTCTTAGTTTCTGGGGTTTTCAAGTTCAAATTCAAGTCCCTGATTACTCAAGGCTTTAAAGAATCGTGCAGAACCTGGTCAGAGGTTTTGTCTCAGTCCATGCGGGCCCATTTCCTTTCTGGATCTAGTCTTCAGAAGGAATATGTAAGGACATATGAGTAGTTGGAGTTACTACTACTGTTGATCGGATGCAGCAAACTAACGTGATAATAAGTTTCAAAATTACCTGAAGGGACAGGGTTGATTCAAAAATGCCGGCCTTGCCCAGCTTGTCGACCATTTCCTGGCTCCATGCTTCCTACACGTACGTAAAACAAAGTAAAATGAAAACAGAAAGAAGTAAGCCTGTAGCAGTGCCATCCACACTGTAACTGCCTCTATAGCATGCAGTTGCACTTGGTCTTTGTAAAATCAGGAAACAAGCTCAGCCCAGAGAACAATGCAAGGCCAAAATTCAAACTAAATCCTTATTTCAAACTATTTAACTCGGTAACTTTAATAGTTTTATTGTTGCATTACTTCCCAACCAAGTACAAACATTTCAGTGGCTAGTTTCTCGTTAACCTCTTTTTTGTTTTGCCTTTTCGTTTCTCAATAGACCCTGCGCTGGTAAATAGAGAAAAAAGAAAAGATAATAAAGCAGAACGCAAATATAAGAATCTTACCTTTCCTACGCCAGACAGCTGGCATTCGATTGCCTAAAACATAATGGATTTCTAAAGGTGAAGTCGACTCTTAAAGTTATTTCTCATTACTTAAAGAAAATAATGAACACTTCTCACAAACTGTCTGAAATTTAACTTGAACTGCTACTAACACTTGTATAGACTTGTTTAGTCATTGACGTGACATCCTAACACTTCACAGCAACAAAATAATACCCATTAAGTTTTGTTTGCAACGTTCTCAAGTGTTCCTGTAATGGTTCCTATCCCCGCTCTTCTAAAAAAAGTTATTGGTCTTAGTATTTTATTAAACAACGCATTGTACAGAGATGACTGCTCAGTAGACCTTCAGCCAATAGACTGTTTTTATCGTTATCATCATCACCATCATCACCACCATCATCCCCATCACCATCACCATCATCATCATCATCACCATCATCATCACCATCACCATCACCATCACCATCATCACCATCATCATCACCATCACCATCACCATCAACATCATCATCACCATCATCATCACCATCACCATCATCATCACCATCATCACCACCATCATCACCATCATCACCATCATCATCACCATCATCATCACCATCACCATCACCATTATCATCACCATCATCATCACCATCACCACCACCATCACCATCATCACCATCATCATCACCATCGCCATCATCATCACCATCACAATCACCATCACCATCATCATCACCATCATCATCATCACCATCATCATCACCATCATCATCATTACCATCATCACCATCATCAGTACCATCATCATCACCACTATACGGAAAATATGACATTTATATGTTGTGAAAGTAGCAGAAATAGATATTTTGCCGGTATGGACCAGAGGACTGGGAACAGTTGTCAGTTGGGAATTGTGGGTAATTCACTGTATAAGTATTGAACCGTTAAAGATTTGAATCAGCCTAGGTTCAGCTTTCTTAGCCATATTTTTGTTCTCTATTCCCCTTAACCTCCAAGGGGGAATGGCACTTGCATTGGGTTTGGAGAATTTTTTTCCCACAGGGTTTCGTATCCGGCAAGTGTCTAGAGTTTCTATCTGGTAAATAATTTGTAAATAAGTACTGTCAAGTATACAAGCATATTATTTTGTGAGGGCGGAGCTTGTAAACAAATGGTAAAATAAACCGACTTGTGACGCTTGCTGGCCTACATGCCCACATATTTAGACAAAGTTGTGATGTGTTGAATTTAGTGATGAGTCTGATTGTGTAGTGTAGGCAAAATACGATATATAGCTATGGGGTCGTTACCATTATAATCAATTTCATTATCATTGCCACTATCGTGAAAATGAAAAAAAAATGTTAAAGTTTTAATAGCCCTAAAGTAAGGATGAACTAAAAAGCAAACGTTATCAACAAAAACATTTCTTAATTGACAAGATCAAAACTCACACCAAAGAAAATGAAAAGCTCTAACCTGGAATGGAAGAGAACTGACGTGCTCGTTAGCTTTAGTAGGCTCTCTTAAGCTTGCATTCGAGACCGTCTCCTCGTTTCCATAATCGACCCACTCTACAACCACCTGCAAGGAACAATGTACCTCTTTTTATCAAGTATCTACACAGCAGATGGTTCTATTCTACTCTTTTTATCACTACAAAATTCAATTATTTTTCCAAGTAATTTTCTTTTATCTTTTATCTTTGACTCAAGGAGTCACGGAAGAACACGCAATAGGACTCAATGCCTGTCACCCGGCGGGGTTTGCATATTAATTTTTCCTAGAATACCAAAAGTACACGAGATCGAGATAGCAGAGGGTTCTATTCTATCCCTTTCATCAGTTCAAAATTCAAGGATTTTTCCAAGTAACTTATTTTATCTTTTTATCTTTGACTCAAGGAGTCACGGAAGAACACGCAATAGGACTCAATGCCTGTCACCCGGCGGGGTTTGCATATTAATTTTTCCTAGAATACCAAAAGTACACGAGATCGAGATAGCAGAGGGTTCTATTCTATCCCTTTCATCAGTTCAAAATTCAAGGATTTTTCCAAGTAACTTATTTTATCTTTTTATCTTTGATTCAAGGAGTCACGGGAGAACACGCAATAGGACTCAACGTCTGCCACCCGAGGCTTGCATTTTAATGTCCTTATCCAAGGATACCAAAAAGTATATCAGTTTAGAAATGTAAGACCTGGAGTGAGAGTCTGGCTGGGATACCAACCCGGCCCTCCGCACAACGACCTGATACGTTAATGACCAGACTGATCAGGCAGTAGGTTTCTAGGTCTGTCGAGCTTTTCCTGGAAAACGTCACATCAAACACACTAAAAAAAATTTTTCCTTTAGCAATTTCTTCACTTCATTTTCTTACGTCGTGGTTCTAAACAGTTGGAAAAAAGTAGAAACGTAATGCTTATCATAAGAGGAAGTGTCAGCATAGTATAACGCTAATTGTATAACGTAATTACCAGATCATATTACTAATGGTTTTGGTTTTATAACATTCTGACTCAAGGAGTCACGGGAGAACAGTCAATAGGACTCAAAGTCCCCTTCGAGGCCTGCCACCCGGGACCTACGGTTTAACGTCCTTATCGGAGAGATACCCTGGAATTGTGAAATTTCAATGCACCAAAAAAGTTAATGAACAAACCTACTTTACAAAAGCGCCAATCTTCAACCCCGTTCAAGAAACTCTTCGTGTGTATAAATGTGCTTTCTTTTCAGGTGGTTAGTAGCAAAATGAAAAAAAACTTTTTTGGGAACTTTAAATGTCTTTGTTGTAGGTTTTACCTGTCTATTCAGCAGCTGAACGATTCTTGCACGGTACCAGTTGCTGTCGGAGGATTTCGCACAACATATCTTACCAACGTGTGGGTCTTTTACAAATTCTGCAGCTTTCGTTGCCTGTTAGAGAACAACAGAACTTGCGAATAACAAATTGCGCAGAGCTTCTTTTATCTGTTCAAGTAAAATGAAGGCAAAATTGAAAACTTATCCTTTTTTGTTGCTTTTCAGATGCAAACACACTCAGCCTTTTAGTCACAATTCCACCTTTGTTATGTGAATGAAATTGTATTATTGCCACGACAGCCTGGCAAGAGTGGTACTATAAAGTGGATTCCACAGGTGGAGTGTAAAAGGAGCAGGCCGAAAACAACCAAGGTGGAAAGTTAACTTTCTGGGTAAGGAGCCTGTGGGCGACCATCCTCAAAATCTTAGGCGCCTAGATGAAAAGGAAGGAGCCTTGTACATTGCTCGCATTTGACAGTCCGCTTGGGAATGTGGAAATTTTTTTTTTTATTGATTACGTAAGCCAAAAACAAAATGGCGTCGTCCAAGGGATTGACGAGGGAGCAGAAACTGGCTAAGTGTGTCCAATCAGTGCTTAGGTTTTCTCAACACTACAGCAAAATACTACACATCTGAGAACTTCTACGATTTTTAATAGACTTTAAAGTAATTATTGTATATTTTTCTTGGATAAATATATGCGTTTGTACTTGAAATTGATGGTCGCCAACAGGCTACTTGTTTTCGCCCGAGCCAATTTTAAGTCGCCCCAGGCGACCATGTGTCCGTTAATTTTCAACTCTAAAAAACATATGAGGGATCTGTCAACGCAGAACTGAAAGATGTGGAACTAATATGGGAGACAACTACTAAACAGACAAAGGACTGGTGCAATTGGAGTTCCTATAGCTGAGTTTTTGTTTACATTTTTTGCCTCATTAGCATACACACTCTTCTTTCTAATTCAGCTACAGAAACAAAGCTTCTGAATAATGAAATGTTTCTGCAGAACAAACGGTCTCTGAAAACATGGTATTGATATGCTGAGTAAACTCTCTGAGATATGGTTTTAAAAATTGAAAATTTTACAAAAAAATGTATGCCTCCTTATCGTTCTTGCCTCCAGCTGTTTTGCATTTTTTTGAGTGGTAATTTCTTCTTTGAAACTACACTTATAGAACCCAAAGTTCGGTAACTCATTAAATTTGATAAGTATTCTCAAGTTTTAAAGTCAGTTGTTGTTTATCTCTGTTCTTTCTACTTCTTAAGTTGTATGCTAATGAAGCAGAATGTAATCATTGACGTCAGCCGAAACTCGCCTATTTGGCAACCTATACACTGTAGAGGATAAGAAATAGAAAATATTAACAAACCTTAGAGTAGTGCTCCGTAATGTCATTCATCAGCTCCTCCAGCCGTGTTACTCCTGCTCCCGGAACCTGCACGAATACCTCGCCACTCGCGCTGATGTACGTCACGTATACATCAGTTTGTTTCCCAGGCTGGACAAAAAAGGTTAAAAATAAAATGTTAATCATACTACTAGAAGTAACAACAGATTCGTGAAATATTTTCTACATGTTTCACTCCAGTGGGCCTCCCTGTAAAACTCCCATTGCCATTGCCACCGTGAGAACTATGGGTTTGTTTAAAGGAGAAGGCATAGTTCAGTTGGTTAGTGCACGGCCTTCTGAGTTCGAAGTCCTCAGTTCGATCCATGATAACTGTATACCTGTTTCGACCTTCTTCCGATCAACTAGTGTAGTTGTAGCTATGAATACCCGTAAAACGGGGCTTTGACAGAAGGAGGGGGTTAAGGGCGCACCACTGGCCTCCATTGATAATAGCACTCCCAGAACTACCGACGTTAAACAACGGTGCTTTTATTTTTACCTTTTTTTTTTATCTCGTTAAAGAATATCTGCTATTAAATGCTGGTTCTTACACTCAATACAGCGTATGCTTCGATCGTCGACCTTTTTTTCTACATTAATCATTCTTTTCCCAACCAATTCATTCCACAACAGGATTTTCACATACATTTGTCCTTCTTTCAACTTTCGCATCTTTTTGTTTCCGCACGCATGGTCTGCATTATTCACCATGTTGTCGCGGTTGCGTGAAGTCGAGGCATGTTAAGACAGTCGCAGGATGGCATGAAGCCTGAGCCCCCGAGCAACTGCAAGATTATGATGCGTGTTTTTTCATCAAACGCAATTATTTATACGAACATTAAGCAACAAGAACGGCAACGCCGTCGGTGACGGCAGAAAACAACTATAGTGAATACAATGGCTACACGTGGAATGCACCACGCTGGCCACTTGGACGCTGTCGTCATGAAAATTTCAACGTAGTTGAAGCTCAATTTTTAAGTTTTTAAGACTTCGAGAACAACCTCTAAATCCTCATTTATACACTGTACGCGCACCACGTGATATAAATAACCGCTGATCAATTTTCGTTCAAACGCTGGCGCACAAGATGCTCGCTAGCAATATGGTGAAGCGAGGAGTACGGTTCCATTATGGAAAACACAGCATCTGTGCTGGAAAATAGAGGAATGGAAGACGATTCTCACGATTTTGACTTTCCACTTCGTTACACTCCCTTTATGAACATGCAAATAAACTCATTGAACTAAAGCAGCACAATACAATTTCGCGACGCCATATTGGAATTTTTGATTTTGTTAACAAACTTTTTCAAAGTTAGCTAGCTCTGTGCGCATGCTCCAGGAAGCGCGCTGTGTGCCTTTAAAGAGAAGTACTTTCATTTTTTTCTGTTCACAAAGCGGAAGAAAGAAAGCTAGCTAATCATTCTAGATTGAAAAGGGCAAGCAAGCAAAGCGCCGTCATCGATGATGCAGTCCTCGTTTCTTAAGATTCCTATTATCTCCAAGTCCACTGCTGCAACAGAACACTTTTAGTGTTCCCAAGCGTGAGACCCCGAGTTTGACTCCCGGCCTTATTGAGGATTAAACTCTTTCGCCACACCATACATGTCCAGGTCATTCCATTGAAATAGAACCTACATTGAGATTTTTTTCAAACTTTCCTTGTTTGGCAATCAATATATGTAAGCTGCAAAAATGAAACAAGAAAGGGTTGTGCCCATGTTAACTTTTGAGAAATGATTGACAAAAATACCCCCTCCAGGGCTATTTTTCTGTTATTGTAAGCTTGAAGTTAAAACCATAATTTCCTCATGTGGCCAACCAACATAACATCGAGGAGCATAAGTGAAGTAAAGGAACATAGCGGAAAGAGCTCTTCTGGATAAGGAGAATAATTTCCGTTATGATTTTCATCAAAAACACTTTTGATAAGGAGGCATTTTCATGTGCTTTTGTTGTTGCTATAGTTCCTGTACCTAAAGAAACAGTGCATTCTTGTCTGTTTTTCATATTTTTCCACACTTGCAACACCGAGATTTTTCCTATTTTTTCTCTTTGAAAAGTCCTGTTGAAATTTGATTGCTTGACGAAAATAGTGTGGGTTGCCCATTCTTGTTTAGGAGAAACTCTAGGAAAACTGGCAAAATATGTGCTGTTTTTCCCAATTTCCGAGAAGAGACTGGAATGAGATAAACAAAAAGCCCCATACATTATGAAGAAAACTAATTTTTTGCATTTTTTTTCTGATACGTCATCGAGAGCTCAACATTCACTAGAATATGACAAAAATGTGTAAACATTTTATAATTCTAAAATGCGCAGTAAAGTTGCACGATGCAAAACTTGGGAATTACCTTAAGCAGTTGGTCCCAACTATTAACTTCGATCACTAAGGGTATCGGTAAATAAAAATGAGTATTGAATGCGCAAATCTCGAGAACTGGAATAATGAAGGTAATACCCTTGGCAGGACTGGTTTCAAATCCTCGTCAGGAATGATGAGCTCCCCTACCAAAGTGTTTATGTTAATATCTGCGGCAGTGGACGTGTCGTACAGTTCCACCACGATTGACTCATCCGTGCTATGGATCACAACAACAACGAAGTCGTTATTGGACAAAAAATGCAAAACAACAAATAAAAAACAACAAGAAATAAAGAAAAAGAACAGGTTATGATGACAGCTGTCTACCATGAAATCAATAAAACTAAACTCTTACGTCTTTATTTTTTCAGCAACGAGCAACTTCCCCACTGCCATACTCGTCAACTTCTCTACAACATCCTTGTTCTTTGATTTAGGAATTCGGTTCAATGCAAGTGTGAAAGCCTGAAAAAATGATGAATTGACTCGATAATATTAAACACTGAACATTCATGATGATATATTAGCTAACATTGTTATTACTAGTTTGCCTGTGGATTATGAGTCTTTTACGTGGTCAGCAGCTTGCTCTTGAACTCGTGGTAACTATGTTTGAAGATTTCAGGTTAGGTAGAGATTTCTGTTGATTAAAGGCGATTTATCGGGTTAGAATTGTCTTCTACATTCATCACCCAATAGGCAGCTTGCACTATAGAAGGAACTAAAATTCGAACCAACAGTACACAGCAATTGCTATATAATTGAGTTTATAGCAAGTTCTTTTGCTGATCTACAGCATCAACAAAGAACCCTATAAACCCACACAAGGGAAAGAGAAAAAGTCTCTGACCTCGGTGGGATTGGTTATTTGATTAGTAAATGTAAATTCTCTGCCTGGGTCACAATAAAAAATTGGAATACAAAGCACAAAACTATTTGTCATAAGTTTGGCTAAAACTGGCTTAATGACAGACCTTTTTCATAAAAGACAACGATTTCATAATTCTCTTGTGTGCATTCAGTTTAGTCCTACTAGCCTCGCCTTGCTTAACGTTCTTCTGAAAATTGAACTCAAAACGAGGCAAGCCAGTTTAATTTGAATGCATGCACAAAAAGAATATAAAAAAACCGCCATTAAGACAAAAAGGTCTTTAGCTGAATAACCGGCGCGAAGAAAACTAAGATCTTGTTAAAGAAGGCTGCATCAGTTCTCCGGAACAACCCTAGGTAAATTGATATCTACTGTTCTAATTTTTCAAATAAAGCATTATCAACAACCTGAATTCTTTTAAGAGACTAATATTTCTCGTTTTCTATAAGTCAGATAAGAAAAAAAACAGACGCCACAGAAAGTAACCTGAATAACTGGCGTTCATATCCTTGTTACTGGTTTTTGTACGATTTGGTAGCATCAATTATGGTGATAGGGAGCTTACCGTATTTTCTCTATTAAGCCCCCCCGGTTGGCTTAATTATTTCAAGCACTTTAGGGGGGGAGGGGTTATTAGAGAGGGGGGGGGGGACAATTATAAATTTTACAAAATATTCAAGAAGACTCAAACATATGACGATTGTGGTTACAGAGCCCCCTGTGAAGAATATAATTTCCTTTATACAGTGACAAACAAAAACTATGAACAGCACAAGAAAATTGCTTGATTTGTCATCAAAACTACACAAAATCTCACTTCACTGGGCAAAGTATCATTTAACACTTCTATTCTATTAAGCCCCC